>JARYGA010044845.1:0-33029 GCA_030545235.1 Helianthus tuberosus
CATTCTAGTTACACTTTAAGTATTAAGTTATGTGTTAAGTGTGTTTATGTGTTTTAAGATGTAATACGATGTTTAGTGATCATAACTAGATTTGTAACATTAAAACAATACTTCTAGTTAAATTTTGGTGTTTCGGGTAGTGTCCGGTTGTTCGTTTGGTTACCGGTTCGTTACGGTGCTAAATTGCGCAGTTTAGTGTGCTATGAGATACCTTTTATGACAGTTTTCATTCCCAACACTTATCAAGTTATTCTGGACACTTATACCATATTTCTGCACTATATTTTGATGTTTAAATGCTGAATTTTGCTGTTTTCTGTAGAATTCTGCAGTTAAGTGTGTTTCGGGCACTTTCTGACACTTAAATCGTCACTCGGAGGGCAGTTTTATAGTCCCTACTTTCCTACATAATATTCTAGTGTAACTCTTGGTTCCGGGGCTCATTCTGTGTTCTAACAACATGTTTGTATGAGTACTGAACTCCCGTCAGTACTTCTAGTTTGTCTGATAAGTATGCTAGTTTCGTCTTGTGCACTAATTGAACTATTCCGGGTTGCATTTAATAATGATAAGTAATCATGCAACATGTGATGTACTTGTATGTCTTTGAAAGTAAGCATGAAATCATTCGTATCATTAATTCAATCATGCACAGTCATAAGTACACATTACTGTTCGTATTGTAAGAAATTTACATGAAAAGTGCCAGTTGTCACATATAGCGCTATACATGTTACGGGTGGGCTCGTACGAAGTTAATGACAAGTTTATCACACAAAAAATAATCCAGAATAACGAATCAAGTATAACGTATGTATGCATGTATTGGATTGTTTGTGCATTTGAATAAAGTCTAAGTGTAACTGTGTAGGTTTAATAGTAAACATATTGCACCCAAAGTGTAAAATAGAAAAAGGGTGTTCGAGTATACTCACGATCTTACTAAATCTTCTTTAGTAATTCCACGAGTGAAGAATTGAGTGGCGTAGTACAGGAAAGCCAAGGTTATTCTACCATGCAAGCAAAGGGTTGTTGGTATAGTACAGGAACCCCAAGGTTACCCTATAGGGGCAAGCGAATGCTTGAGTTGTTGGGAGATTGAACGGAGGATTACAATACAGAATTAAAGTACGTAGTATAGTGCAAAAGTTTAAATAAACAGAATGTATATTCTACCCGAGCACTTATCATGACACTGAGTTTCTGTGATTTTACGGGTCCTGGTTTGCCCGACATAATCAGTAACAAGGAACGCGGAAACTGAATAATGGGAAAACCGAAACACAAACTGTTCCGGCGATAGAGCAGTTGGGACGACATGCCTTTCGCGCGAGTGGGACTACCCTTTCGCGCGAGAGGGACTGTTTGGTGAACCGATTCTCGTTTGAACTTTTTAATTATTAATCAGTTGTGTTCGTGAGTGCAGTTAGGTTATTTAGTTATAGTTTAGTATATTTAACAGTCCAGAATGTTCATAGAATTCATAGAAGTCATACATGGAGGTAATAACCTCGTTATATGTAACACCAACGTGTCCCATTTATGTAAAGACACGTGTCCTAAACCTTAAAGGTATGAAAGATTTAGTTTGAAGAACTAAAGTTGACAAACAGTGAAACTATGAAACCACAAGGACTAAAAGTGTCAACATGCCAAACTTGTGCCTCTGAATGACCACACATGATGAATATATTCTTATACGAGTGATTGATTGAATATAAGAAGCCATTTATGAAAATAATCGGAAGATTATTAAATTACAAGGGTTAAACGTGTCAACATGTCAATATTGACCTCTGAGTGACCTTTTAACGAAACCGAGGCTTCGAAACATTCAAATATACTCTCAAGAATAAGTGGTATAAATTTCACGTGGTTTCGATATCGTTAAGTATGTTTTCAAGACTTTGGGCCAAAAGTGTCAACTTGATAAAACTTGCTTTCATAGAGGTATTTAACGAACCGGAGCCTAACGAAGTTAGTTTATTCATCTTAGAGCCTCAACATACTAAATACAAGGGCCCCACATGTCAACAATGAGGTTAAAAAGGGTTAAAAACGAGCAGGGACTAAAGCTGCCAGCATTCAAACTTGTTTTACCAGTTAACCCGGTCCACGCGGCCCGCGTAAGACATCCCTTAAGTCTTACGCGGCCCGCCTAAGAGTGCCAGTAACAGAAAAGTTGTGCCAGGTGCGGGTTTTGCCTGTTCCACCGCCTTAGCCTAGTTTGTATCGAGTCTATGAGCTATAAGTCGGTTAATTTTATTAGCTAGGACACCTGGGGTGATCCCAGGGCCTCCAATAACACCTGGAAGTAATCAAGACACTTGGAAATTCCTATATAAGAAACACTTATGTAGTGTTCTTGGCACATCACTTGCAACATTTGCTTCTCTACAACATCTGGAGCTTGCTAAGGACAAGGAGAAGACTTTGAAGTGTAGAAAAGTTTGCTAGGACCTTTAGTAAGCCTCTAATTTCTTGTTTAGTTGTTTAATTTAGCTTAATTTAGCAGCCACCATTGGGTTTTGACAACCCGATTCCGACGTACCCAGGATCATCCGGGTATAATCCGTCTGGATACCCATCTGACTATGGGACTCATGATCCGTACCTTACAGCTGCACAATACCATCATCTTTACCCTTCTTCTTACCCTCCAGTTTATCCCACTGGATACCCGGCGCAGGATTTTCAATACCCGCCATACCAACAACCTCCTCCGTTTCAACAGCAGCAAACTCAAGAGATTTTAGGGAGGTTAGACAGGGTTGAACATGAGACCCATGAAACCAAGAAGAAGCACAATGGCTTTGTCAAGGGTCTTATGAACCTTCTCAAGGGCAAGAAGAAATAGGATGTTGTAGGGTTGTTTTGTTTGTCATGTAATAAAGTCCCTGCGAGGATGTTTATTTTGTTTTCATGTACCAAGTCCCTGCGTGGACTTACTTCTGTTTTAGTAGCCCCTGCATGGGCAATGTTTTCAGTAGCCCCTGCGTGGGCAGTTTGTGTTGTTTTTCTCAAGTCCCTTTTTGGGCAAGCTTGTACTCGTTTCGTAAGTTTAATGAAGTTATTTTGATTTTAAATATGTATTTTATTATATCATGCTACTTCATTTCAAATTTTATCTAATCCGCCTAAGAAACTCTTAGAGGTATAACCTAGCCAGAATATTTAAATGGCTATGATGGTATAACCTTTTTAAGACAATAAATCCCTGTTAACATCTGAAAATATGTTAACATTCTTGGCTGTGCGGTATGAGAAACCACACAAGCTTCCAAATGTACTTGGATCCTTCCAAGTCACTTATGTATAGCTTATATGATCAATATAAATCATGGCTAACAAACATCAATGTGATGTATACACCACAACATCCATTAGAGATGTATGCTTATAAGCAAAGGTGTAATAATGACAATGAAAGTTTTATTTATAAACTTCTTGTCAAAAAGGCGATGAACTTTGTTCGACCCTTACAAGGTCACTGATCCAAGAGATCAATGATTATATATTTTAATCATCTCTGAGACAAGCCTAATGTTAAATAAAATGTCTTTTAAGACATTGACAGGGGTGAATTATAATTTCCCCTGTCTAATAAATATAAAAGAATATTATATTCTATTGATTGATTAATTTATTAAAATGGTCTATATGGTTTAATAATACCATGACCATCTAGTCATCAATGCGATGATCTGATGTGTAATTTAAATATACATCTATGTTTGATATAGTAATCAGAAATGGCTGGCTCTGATGAAGCAAACAGTCATCCTACAGAAGGCAACAACACCAGGATTAATATCACTGGTGCCGAACTGCAAGCAATGATCACCGCAACAGTTTCTCAAGCGGTAGATGCTAAGTTTAAAGAGCCGAGTATTGTTCGGTCTCAAAATCATTCAAAATCCCATTCTCAACCCCGTACTCATAGGAAAAGTGAGTCTCAGCACTCATCTAACCGGGACAGTGAGCCCAAGAGGCAGGTTATTCTTGAGCCGACTCCCAGGTACACCAAGGGTTGTACCTACAAGTACTTTGTCTCCTGTAAACCGAGAGATTTACAGGAGAAAAAGGTGCAATCGATTGCATGAAATGGTTAGATGAGATGGAGACTGTGATAGACATCAGCGGATGTGCTAAGGAGGATATAGTAAAGTTTGTGTCTCAATCCTTTAAAGGCGATGCCCTCACTTGGTGGAAGGCATTAGTGCAAGCTACTGGGAAGGTTCCTTTATACAATCTGTCATGGAACAAGTTTGTTAATTTGGTTAAGGAAACCTATTGTCCTCAGCATGAAGTCGAACGGATAGAGACTGATTTCCTCACTTTGGTGATGAAGGATCTGGATTGTAGATCCTATGTGACTAGTTTCAATTTAATGTCTAGGTTGGTACCGTATTTAGTCACTCCTGAACCCAAACGCATTGCGCGTTTCATCGGTGGGTTGGCTCTTGAAATAAAAGGGAATGTTAAGGCCTCTAAGCCAGCCACTTATAGGTCTGCTGTGGATCTATCTTTGTCCCTCACTCTTGATGTTGTGAGGAGTAGGACAAAGAAAACCACTAATGATGGGAAGAGGAAAAGAGAGGAAGACAAGTCTCCTCAGTCAAACAAAAAGGGCAAAGGGAACTCTGGTTCTAAAAAGGGGCAGTCGAATGACAAGCCCAGGTGTAAGACTTGCAACAAAAGGCATTTTGGAAAATGCAACCAAGACCCACAGGCCAAACCATGTGGGATCTGTAAAAAGAAAGGGCACAAGTCTGTTGAGTGCCGAAATATAAAGGACGCAACTTGCTATGGTTGCAATGAAAAGGGGCACATCAAAACCAATTGCCCCAAGAATGCAAAGAAGCCCGAGGAGGCAAAGAAGAACAACGCGAGAGTTTTCCAGATGCAAGCGAGGGAAGCGGTGAATGACGAAAACGTCATAACAGGTACCTTCCTCGTCAATAATAATTATGCTAGAGTCTTATTTGATTCCGGTGCTGATAAGTCTTTTGTAGACCATAAGTTCTGTAAGTTATTGAATCTGCCTATTAAGACTCTAGACATAAAATATGAGGTAGAGCTTGCTGATGGTACCTTAGAAACAGCTTCCACTCTTCTTGACGGATGTTCTATATCCATTAAGAATCATTCTATCCCGCTATCTCTCTTGCCAATGAAATTGGCTGGGTTTGATATAGTTTTAGGCATGGATTGGTTGTCGCATAACCAAGCCCAAATTGCCTGTGATAAAAAGCTAGTTATTATCAAAACCCCTTCTGGCGAATCATTCACCATTCAGGGAGATACACAATACGGATTGCCCAGCAATGTGTCTATTCTCAAGTTATCGCAGTGTATGAAAAGTGGATGTGTCATTTACATGGCACAAGTGACTGTGAATGATCCGAAGCCTAAAATTGAAGATATTCCAATTATCTCTGAATATCCTGATGTCTTTCCTGACGAATTACCTGGATTACCTCCTGAGAGGCAAGTAGAGTTCATGATAGACATTCTACCAGGATCAGCACCTATAGCACGAGCTCCTTATCGCCTAGCGCCTACTGAAATGAAAGAGCTTAGGACCCAATTGGATGAACTATTGGAAAAAGGTTTCATACAACCTAGTTCTTCGCCCTGGGGAGCTCCAATACTGTTTGTGAAAAAGAAGGATGGATCAATGCGCTTATGCATTGATTATCGTGAATTAAATAAAGTAACGATCAAGAATCGTTATCCCTTGCCCAGGATCGACGACTTGTTTGATCAACTCCAAGGGGCAAGCTACTTCTCGAAGATTGATTTGAGATCTGGGTATCATCAACTTAAAGTAAGAACTGAAGATGTACCTAAGACGGCATTCAGAACGAGATATGGACACTTTGAGTTTTTAGTGATGCCTTTCGGACTCACAAATGCTCCAGCAGCATTCATGGACCTCATGAATAGAGTCTGCAAGCCATATTTAGATAAGTTTGTCATTGTCTTTATAGACGACATACTTATCTACTCTCGTAGCCAAGTTGATCATGAGAAGCACCTGCGATGTATCTTAGGATTGCTCCAACAGGAGAAATTATATGCTAAATTCTCCAAGTGCGAGTTTTGGCTTCGCAAAGTCCAATTCCTTGGACATGTTGTCAGTGAGCGTGGAATCCAAGTTGATCCCGCTAAGGTGGAAGCCATAAAGTGGAACCCAGATGCGCCCGTTAACGTAGTAGGTGCCGTTTTCCTTTTGTTCTAGTCGTTGCCTCGATCCTCGTAGGGACTCAGCCCTGATGTTTTCTGCTTTCAATGCTTCAATCTGAGCATCACGAATTTGAGCGGGGAGGTTAGAGTGAATGGTAAGCTGTAACGCACGTACACGCTTTGGTATAGTATCCTTCTGACTGAGGGCGTCGGCCATAACATTGGCTTTGCCCGGGTGATACTTAATTGCACATTCGTAATCATTCAAGAGTTCGACCCATCGACGTTGTCGCATGTTTAACTCCTTTTGCTTGAAGATATGCTCGAGACTCCTGTGATCGGTGTAAATGGTGCACTTGGTACCGTACAGGTAATGTCTCCATATCTTAAGTGCGAAAACAACTGCTCCCAATTCCAAGTCGTGCGTAGTGTAGTTCCTTTCATGAACCTTAAGTTGGCGCGATGCGTAGGTAATGACCTTGTCACGTTGCATCAAAATGCAACCAAGTCCTTGGATGGAAGCGTCGCAATAAACCACAAAATCATCTGTGCCCTCAGGCAGTTAGAGGATAGGCGCGCTACAAAGTCTATCTTTCAAGTGCTGAAAAGCAGATTCCTGTGCATCACCCCAATGGTAGGTGACACCCTTCTGAGTTAGTGAGGTGAGGGGTTACGCAATCTTAGAGAAATCCTTGATGAATCTTCTGTAGTAGCCCGCCAAACCCAAGAATTGGCGGATTTCTGTTGGTGTACGGGGTGCAGGCCAGTTCTTGATCGATTCAACCTTGGATGGATCAACATGAATCCCATCCTTGTTTACCACATGGCCTAGAAAGTGGACTTCGCGAAGCCAGAAGTCGCATTTCGAAAACTTGGCATACAACTGCTCTTTTCGAAGGAGTTCCAGAATAAGCCTCAGGTGTTGCTCGTGTTCCTCCCGACTCTTAGAATAGATCAGGATGTCTTCGATGAATACAATGACAAACTTATCCAGGTAAGGCTTGCACACCCTGTTCATGAGATCCATGAAGACCGCAGGTGCATTCATTGATCCGAAAGGCATAACTAGAAACTCGTAATGGTCGTAACGAGTTCTGAATGCTGTTTTGGAGACGTCCTCCTCTTGGACTCTCAGCTGATGGTATCCCAATCTCAAATCAATCTTAGAGTAATAGCTCGACCCTTGCAACTGGTCGAACAAGTCGTCAATATGTGGAAGAGGATAACGATTCTTCACGGTCACCTTGTTAAGTTCGCGATAGTCAATACACATACTGAAAGTACCGTCTTTCTTCTTCACAAACAAGACTGGAGCTCCCCAGGGCGAAGAGCTAGGATGTATGAAACCCTTTTCCAAGAGTTCTTGTAGTTGCGTGGACAGTTCTTCGAGTTCTGATGGAGCTAGACGATATGGTGCTCGAGCTACTGGTGCTGCTCCAGGAGCTAGCTCGATTTGAAACTCAACTTGGCGATGAGGCGGGAGACCAGGTAATTCCTCAGGAAAGTCGCGCACAATAGGAATGTCTTCAATTCTCTTCTCTTCCGTTGATGTGTCAGTAACGAGTGCCAGAATGGTAGTGTGGCCCTTTCGCAAACACTTCTGGGCCTTAAGGAAAGAGATAATACCTATGACAGCACCACTCTTGTCGCCATGAATCACGAGGGGTTCCTCACCAGAACGAGGGATGCGGACAATCTTCTCGTTGCAAAGAATCTCCGCTTGATGATGAGATAGCCAATCCATCCCAATAACGACGTCGAAACTACCAAGTGCGATAGGAATAAGATCGATAGAGAAGGTCTAACCAGCTAAGATGAGGTTACAACCTTTAACTACGTGTGTGGCTTCAAGAATTTTACCGTTTGCTAGTTCTACCGTGTGTTTGGTGTTCAAAAGTGTTGGAGTGCGCTTAAGAATTTGGCTAGCTTTTAAGGACACATAACTAGTATCGACACCCGAATCAAATAAAACAGTAACAAAGAAGTCGTCCAGAAGAAACTTACCCATCACAACGTTGGGATCGTTCCTTGAGTCACCCTGACCTAGCACGAAAACACGTCCTCTGGCACCGTTGCCATTATTGTTACCCCCGTTGTTGCCTCCATTGTTGCCTCCATTGTTGTTCCCATTGTGGTTCCCGTTTCCTTGGTTGTTGTTGTTCTGATTCTGGTTCAGTTGGGGGCAGTTTCTCTTAAAGTGGCCTTCAGCGCCACACTGAAAGCATCCTTTATTTCCCTGCTGTTGTTGCTGCTGGTGGTTCTGTGGAGCTTGTTGTTGTTGTTGGCGATTCTGATTTGCTGGTCGTGCGCTCCTGCAATCCTTTGCTTCATGATCAAACTTGTTACACCTCAGACAACGACCCTTGTTGCACTGCCCGCTATGATGCTTGTGGCACCGGTTGCACTTGGGGTGGTTCCCTCGGTATCCACCCTGTCCTTGACTACCGGAAGATTGTGTTGGACCGTTCTACGACCGTTAACCGTCAGTTAAGGCAGTTCATCTTTGCATACGAAGGCGGAATCAACGTAAACAAAGTCATAACAGCTTTAATCCTTTTAATTCTTCTTTACTGATTGATATTCGTGCTTATACAACGTTTTCTGATACAAATCCGACAGCACTTCGTGTTTCACACAATGACCTCTCTCTCGCTTCAAATGACCTAACTACCTATTTATAGAGTATATGATTTCGCTTGAGGCTGTTCAAGCGAAATCTCTTGTGTTGATTTCGCTTCAAGCATACACATACCCTCTCAAGCGAAATCTCTTGTTTAAAACATAAAAACCCTAACTTAAACCCTATTGTGTAATCATTCAAACAATCCTAGACACAAGACTTGATAATGACGTAATCAGCAGACATTTAGTGCACCAACAGACTCCCCCTTGGATGTTGATGAAGTCTTTGGCTTCAAGTCTTTGTCTTTAACAATCTTCAAACATTGTAAAAACTCTCATCAATCTTTATCTTCAAGCTTTAAACTTTAAACTTCAATTTTTCCTTTGACTGTTGATCCAGACTCCCCCTTTCACAAACTCCCCCTCTCGATATGCTAGAATCTGAGATATCTGGTTCAAGCTTTGACAATTAACTTCCGTTGGGAATAATGAAGTCCAAACCTGTTACTCAACCAACAGACATTACAATTCTATTTTTCAAACCAAAAATTCACAAACTCAATCAGTTTTAGAAATCCACTCAAGTATTCAAGTTCAAGTTAATGATCCTGATTACTTGATTAATCTACCAAGTCCAAATTAATGACCTTGGTTGATCTTTTGACGAATCAATACTGATTTTAAAACAACAATTTCAAGCATTTTCTGAAAATAACAAGTATCAAGTTAATGAACTTGTTTTTGACTTTTCAAACAATTCAAACTTCTTCAAAGTAAGCTCTCCTCATTCTTCAGTCCAGAATCTCCTGCATCTGCTTCAAACATCTGAGAATCCAACAATCAACTCTCCACTTTGGTTTGTCTAAAATAAAGCAGAAATAAAATCTTTTTGGATTTTATCAAAGTGTTCTAAACTAAGAAATGAAATACAGAAAACTTAAATTGCAGAAAATAAACTAAGTAAACTATTTACAAACATATTTTTGATGAGCGTGTCAGGGAATCATATCAGCTTTTCAGACAAATCACAAGTACCGTTAAGCTACATTTCATACACAGACTTAAACAATTTACCTCGATTGTCGATATACTGATCCATCTTAAATTCTCACACAAATTTCAATTTACTCAGGATACGAATTAGATGAATTAAGAACTTAGATCATTCATGTGTCCCACCTCTTGAATATACTCCCGTATCCAGAATCTCAATAATCAGTCTTACAGGTGAGAATACTACAATGATATCTGTATATAATTTAGGTATGCGAGGGCCGAGGGATCTCAGATCGATACTTCCGTATACGCAGAGAGATATCAGCTTCGACTTTTCGGTGTGTCCCCTTTAGAGGATCTTTTTGCTTACAACAGCAGCATTTATCAATTTTATTGTTTCAGCATGCTGAGGGTTTAATACTATGTTTCAAGCATTGCAGCAAGTATTAGCCAAGGACTAGGTCAGAACTACCGTTCAGCAGAAGTCCCGGAATAATACCCCAGACATCATTGAGTATAAAGACCTAGTATATCAGATTAAGAGACCTTTCAAACGAAATTTCAGGGGTTACCTATATATCCAAGTAGTGTTCCCCACGAATTCACAAGTTTGAATTTAGGTTTATATCCCGAATAAATCTACTAAATGTACGAAAACCTATCGACACATCATCAGTAAGATTGTTTAACTCTTTTATACTTTACAAATCTTTAGCATACTGTAATCGTCTAGCTGATGTACTATCATTTTCCCATATACACAAGCTCTTTTTCAGACTTTATCATGTTTTTGTATTTTTGCATTTTTTACTGTTTTTGTATTTTCTGAAAATAACTAAGTACAAACATCTACTCCCCCTAAATACCAAAACAAGTAAAAATTCGACAAACCATTGCAGATTGCTTCTCGTCTTCATCCGCAACAGTACCCTCATCAACGCCAATTATGCCATCCGACACCGACAGAAGCTTCATACCATTCAGTTTTAACAAATATTTAAACCGATTTTTATCAAAAGCTTTGGTATGTAAATCCGCTTTCTGTTCGTCAGTGTGGATTTTCTCAATTCGTATCAACTTTTTCTCAAAGCAATCACGAATAAAGTGATGACGAATTTCTATGTGTTTCGTTTTAGCGTGATGTACTGGATTCTTTGCAATATTTATAGCGGCCTCATTATCAACAAAAAGAGGTGTGTTAAGAAACTGCAAACCGTAGTCGCGCATCTGTTGCTGTATCCACAAGATCTGAGAGCAGCAACTGCTAGCAGAAACATACTCCGCTTCACAAGTAGATAACGCCACAGACGTTTGTTTCTTACACTGCCAGGTAACCAATCTAGGACCAAAGAACTGGCATCCTGCAGTTGTTGATTTTGAATTGACTTTGCAGCATCCGAAATCCGAATCGGAATACCCTTCGAGCGTAAAATCACCTTTCCTAGGATACCACAACCCCAATGAAGAAGTTCCTTTCAGGTAGCGCAATATCCTCTTCACAATAATCATATGTGATGCTCTCGGGTTAGACTGAAATCTTGCTGCGAGGCACGTTGGGTACATAATATCAGGACGTGAAGCAGTTAGGTACATTAAAGAACCTATCATGGATCGATAGAAAGTTTCATCAGCCCTGTCTCCGGTGAGATCTGGGTGAATCCCATGATTTGTTGCAAGTGGGGTAGCAGCTGGAGTAGAACTTGACATCCCAAATTTCTCTAGAATATCATGAACGTACTTTGACTGATGAATGAAAATTCCCTCAGGAAGTTGTTCAACTTGTAATCCCAGAAAGAATTTCATCTCCCCCATTGATGACATTTCAAACTTTTGCTTCATCACTGATTCAAAATCTTTACATAGATTTTCATTTGTTGACCCAAAAATTATATCGTCCACATAAATCTGAACTATCAGAAGATGACCATCAACGACTTTAGTGAAGAGAGTGGCATCCACTTTTCCACGTATGAACTGGTTAGCGAGTAGGTGTTGAGACAAAGTCTCGTACCAGGCTCTCGGGGCCTGATGTAAACCATACAGCGCTTTGTCCAATAAGTAGACCTTGTTTTTGTGGATTGGGTCAGTAAAGCCCGACGGCTGACCGACATAAACCTCCTCTTTAACCTTCCCGTAAAGAAACGCCGATTTAACATCCAACTGATAAACTTTGAAGTTCTTCCAAGACGCAAATGCAAGAAAAATTCTGATTGCCTCTAGTCGTGCCACAGGAGCATAGACTTCGGTAAAATCAATCCCCTCCTGTTGACTAAAGCCCTGAACAACGAGTCGAGCTTTATTCCTTACAACAACTCCTCTATCGTCCCTCTTACACTTGAACACCCACTTGGTGTTAATTTTTCTCTGACCATCCGGCAAATCAACTAACTTCCACACTCCCAATTTCTCGAATTGACTAAGTTCCTCCTGCATTGCATTGACCCAAGAGTCTTCAGTAAGCGCCTCTTTGTAAGTTCTTGGCTCCACCTGCGAGATAAAACAACTCAAAGAGAATTCAGTTTGCAAAGGAGCAACTTTTGTATAAAAACATGTAAGCCCTTTATCAATCTGATTTCGAGTGCGAACTCCTGTTTGCAATTCTCCTATGATCAACTCCTCTGGATGATATGAAAAGGTTCGCGGCATCACTTCACTTGGAACATCTACATTTCCCTCCAGATTAGTAACATTCTGCTCTGCATCTTGTTCACCAACTTGGTTTGTTTGACTTGAAATCTGAATTTGCTCCCCCTCAGAATTTGAATCTGAATCACCATGATCAAATACTGGCATGTTTTCAGCTTCTAGATTATCATTCTGAACCGACTGATTATCTTGAGCAACTTCATTCTGTTGGACATCATCATGTTCACCAGCATTACTCGGACCTGCTTCATCGTCATTTGAAGTTTCCCGTGATCTTCTTGAATACTCAGCTGGGAACCTTAACTGTGACTCATATTCACGCAAAATATCCAACTCATCAAAGAAATCTTCATCATCCTCTGATTCTTCTCTCATGTCAAACGAATCCCAAAGTTTGTCATAATGATAACGCCATGAATCACCAGGATTCTGTGGCGGCATAGTATAACCTTGACATTCAACATTTGCAGCTTCAATAATCCGCTTCTCACTTGGAACGAAGACACGTCGCAATGGATTTGAATAACGAACAAATATACCCTCAATGCACTTCGGACCAAACTTTCCAAAAGGCTCTATAACCGTACAAGGTGACCCGAACGGTTCTAGATACTTTAAATTAGGTTTGCGGTTATTGATTAGCTCAAAGCATGTTTTGTTGAACTTCTTGACAGTAAGAACCCTGTTGAGCGTATAGCATGCGGCAGAAACAGCTTCAGCCCAAAAATTAATCGGTAACTTTGAATCTGCGAGCATAGTTCTAGCCGTCTCGATTAGTGTCCGGTTTTTGCGTTCTGCGACTCCATTCTGCTGCGGAGTGTACGGAGCACTAAACTCATGCAAAATACCTTTTTCATCACAAAATTCTTCCATCTTGCTGTTCTTGAATTCAGTACCATTATCACTTCGAATTCTCTTGATACGCCTTTGGTACAGATTCTCTATCTTTCTGAACAGCCCCATCAAACTGTCAAATGTTTCATCTTTTGTCTTCAAGAAAGAAACCCACGAAAATCTGGAATAATCATCAGTAACGACCAAACAATAGTAATCTCCTGTAATACTCTTGACATTCACCGGACCAAACAAATCCATGTGAAGTCTTTCCAGAAGTCTCGAAACTGAATTGACTTGCTTTGTAGGGTGTGACTTTTTCTTCTGCTTGCCTTTGACACAGCTAATGCACTCCCCTTCCAGATGAAAACCTTTGATATTAACACCCAATACCAAATCATTGTGCACCAAGTGATTCATCTTCCTTAGGTGAATATGCCCCATCTTTCGGTGCCACAATCTTGATTCTTTCTCAGTTGCTCTAGACACGAAACAATGTGCTTGACCAGTAGTTGTAGTTGCTACAGACATGTCTAACACATATAAATCATTCACTCTAGGTGCCCTCATGATAATCCATTCTTCAGGGATAACAAAACCAGGTTTCAAAATCAAACACTCTTTATCAGTGAAGTGAGTAGTATACTGATTGTCACAAATCTGCGAGATACTAAGCAGATTGTTCTCCAGCTCAGTGATGTAGTTAACTCTCTCAAACGTCACAATCCCATTGGATAACGTTCCTTCACCAACAATTCTACCACCTTCATGACCAGCAAATCCCACATAACCACCATTGATATTCTTCACATCATACAGTAATGCAGTTTTTCCTGTCATATGTCGAGATGCGCCACTATCCATGATCCATCTTGAAATCAGTTGTGGAAGATCCTGCACAAAACAAACTACGATTTAAACAACTTCAAGAAAGATGCCGATTCATGCTTCGCGAACCAGGAAGCTCCGGCAATTCAAACTGCTTATTCGAACATGGTGTCCACCCAGGCCTCATCAGCCTTAGGTGTAACCTTGACTCTAGCAACTTGAATTTTGAAATTTTCAGCCTTCAAAGGTGGAAAATTTGCATTATAATCAACCGAAATTGATTCTTCAGCCTTTTTCACTTCAGAAGTTGAAATTTTCATTTCAGTTTTTGGTTTCCAAACTTGTTGAGATAATGCAACCTGCTTATAAAACTTGTCATTTTTAGTTACCACTTTCTTTACAGGTTCATTTTTCACTTTGATGTTGTTATTTTTCACACTCTTTTTCTCAACAACGATTGGTGCTTTACCCTTCACATCAACTTTCTTTTGTTGAAACTTCACATTTTCAGTCTTAGGCTTCACATTGGTACACATTCGTGCAATGTGACCAACTTCATTACATCTGAAACATGTTCGAGTATCAACACCTAGACTTGTACCTTCAGACCGATAATGTGAAGCTCTTTTCTCAAAGAACTCTTCATTCGATTTTGAAAAGATTTCATTTTTCTCATCAGAAAGTGAACTTGAACCATTCACAAACACCTTCTTTTCTGTAAACCTCTTGTTTTGAAAACTCTTTTTCTGATAACTATTACCACCTCGATAACCACCCAACCAATTGTTTCGATTGTTATTATAAAAACGTGGTGAATAAACAGTTTTCTTGTTATAAACCCTGTCTTTCTTTCGACTCAGATTATTCACAACTGACAACTCGACTTCAACAAGTTTGAAAACATTTGTCAATTTGTTCATGTTAACATTCTCTATTGGAAACTCTGAATCCGAAAACAACTTATCCGAACCCATCATCTTGTACATGACAAGGTTTGATTCTTCATCTAAGTTGTTCATGTTAACATTCTCTATTGGAAACTCTGAATCCGAAAACAACTTATCCGAACCCATCATCTTGTACATGACAAGGTTTGATTCTTCATCTAAGTTGTTCTTGGACTTTTGTTTCAGAATGTATCTGTCTAGAAAATACCCATCCTCCTCAGAAGTGTCACAATCCGGTTTAAGCACTTTGTCTACCACACTTTTCACCACATCACTTTGGACACCCTCGTCATTGGAAGATGTGAACGTGACATCAATGTTTTCAGGAAGTTTAACTTCACTTTCTTCCTCAATTTCCACCAAACTAGACTGCTTTTTCGTGTAGTTGTCTAAAATTGGCGGTGGAACTTTGTGAAAACCTACACCCGTTCCATCAGAAAACACATCCTCGCCATCTTTGTTTTTCCCTATAGGTTTAGGAACAATATGCTGCAAAACAAAGCTTGCCGATTTATAGCTGTTAAGCTTCAACTGGATTCGTTCATTCTCAATTTCAGCTTCTTGAACTTTAAGTTTCAGTTTAGCAATTTGTCCAGTTGTTCATTAATCGATTCTTCTTTTAATCTCAAAACAGCTCTTAGATGTTCATTTTCTTTAAATGTTTTGCCATTACGATCATCACTATCTTTGACAATGTTTTTCAATTTTTCAAACTTTTCAGAAATCTGACGGTTTTCAAGAATTAACTTTTCATTTTCAGATTTTATTTTCTCACGTTCAGTTTTATCATTTTCAATTTGAGTTGTTAATTCTTTGATCCGTTCAGTTGAAGCTCTTACAGTTTTGTCACGATCGAGAATCTGATCTTCAACATTTCTAACCTTTGTTGTCAGATTCTTAATTTTCTCATTGTTAAGATACGTGACAGTACTACAAAAATTGCATTGTTTGGTGCAATTTTTGCAGTCAGCATTCCCGTCAATCTTGTTACCTGACGCATTTGTTGACACACTTTGACTGACCGATCCCTTTGACTCAGTAACAGAATTAGGATCTACCTCAAGTGCTTTTGCAGCTAGCACTTTGTCAGCCATCACTCCCAGGTTTTCAGCTGTCAACTCTTGCGTAGTATCAATTATGCCTGTATCAACCTGCTTTTCTTTCTTCTCTTTCTCCTCTTTCTCCTTTCTCTCTTTCTCTTTCTCTTCTTCAATCATTTTCGAAGTTGGAGTTCCCCACCACTTGTGTTGCCAATACTCATCATCTTCTTTGTACTCCTTGATGATGGCTTCGATATCTAGCGTTTTGTCATCAAT
The DNA here is from genome assembly GCA_030545235.1 of Helianthus tuberosus. NCBI lineage: Eukaryota > Viridiplantae > Streptophyta > Magnoliopsida > Asterales > Asteraceae > Helianthus > Helianthus tuberosus. The sequence continues at coordinate 16,379 of JARYGA010044845.1, forward strand.
CGCAATGTTGCCATACCTATCAAGATAGCACTCTCTATCTGGATCCCATCTGTTTGCTCTTCTAGCTTCCAGAAAGATACCAGAAAGTCTGATAATCTTGGTTTCAGCAACCATCTTCCGATATTGATATTTCTGTTCTTCAGTACGATCATCTTTCCACTTAATGGGTTCATCATTGCTTGCCATGAATGCGTAACCCACCGCATCTTCTTCAGGTAGAACTTCCTTACTCCAATCATACCCCTCATCATCATAAATCACAGCAAGAGCCCTTGATTTGTCTCTGTTATCTTCAGACTGCTTCAATCTAGGCGGCTCGGATCTATTCTGATGGTAGATTGCCTTTTTGTAATAATCATCTCGAAATGGATTCTCCGATTCATCAACATAAGCATTTCGGCATTCTCTCTTAAAATGACCCTTCTGCTTACACTTGAAGCAAGTCACCTTCGATTTATCGAACCCCAACTTAGTAGAAGCACCACCAATTGTTTTTCTGCCAGTGATTTCCATGAATCTTTGTGCACGACGAACAGCACTTGCCATAGCCCAACGAATATCGATCAGTTCCATTTCCTCCGGATCAATCTGATCGTAATCTTCTTTCATCAGATTTGTATTTCCAATCTTCCCAGCTACCAATCCTTCATACGATTCCAACACTGATGCTAGAAAGATCATCTGCTGCTTGGCCGATTCCTCATCAAAGTTCTGAGCATTCTTCAAGTCTATTGCGATGTTGCATTGAAAACGATTCTTTGCATCAGAATGATTTCCAGAAGATGAAGATCCACTGTGATAACCACTGTGACTTCCACTGCTTTGACCACTTTGACTTTCTTTTCCGGCTGTAGAAACATTCTCAGCTGAAAATGCAGTTTTTGGAGAAGTTGCTTTTGGCATCATGCTCTTTGGATAGTATAGATCCAGATTCTGTTGATAAGATGGATGATTAACTTTGTACGTCTTCTTCAATTCCAGTTCATGACTTTCAAGTTTCTCAATCACCAAATCTGGTTTCAACAATTCAGAAGGAATAGTGTTCTTAAGCATGAGAGCATAATATCTCCACTCCATCTCGTCTGGCAATGAATCGAACAACTTGTCTACTTGCTCATCATCAGAATATCTGATATCATGTCTAGCTAATTCTAACTTCAGATGACCGAACCTTTCAATCATTTTACACACCGATTCATTTTTCATACAACTAAACATATCAAACTCTTTCCTAAGAAGTTTCTTTTTATTTTTTACAATCTCTTTGCTTCCAAGACACTTCTTTTCGAGTTTTTCCCATAAGTCTTTAGAATTGGAGTAATCTATCAGCGAAATGATGTCTTCACGCACCGATTGAAACAATAATGCCACACATTTTTGCTCGGCCACAAAATTTTCAATCTCTTCAGCTGATCTTAATGCTTCACCATTCTTCTTTCCTTGGGCAAAACCATTCTTCATACTTTTCCAGCTAGAAAAAGCAAATGCCATCAACCAATCTTCGAACTTTGTTGCCCACCTGCTATAATCTTCTATAGCCATCAGCTTAGGAGGTTTGTTAAATGTTCCAAATGCACTTTCGGACTCCCAAGCTTCCTTCTTTCTTTCTTTTGGTGGACTTTTGTTTGCATCGCTTGAAGAAGTATCGTCTCCCGAGTTTCCTGCGAATGCGTACATATCGCTAAACGGATTCAAGAAAATATCATCCATCGTGAACGTACCTGAAAAATCAGTCAAACACTTAGAAAATTTTTAGGTTTTGAAAAATCAACAAGTTCAAGCGAAATACTTGAAGTAATCAGCTTCAAGCGAAATTAGTAATATAATACTGTTCAAGCGAAATCAGTCAGCAAAACTGATTCAAGCGAAATCCTCTATTTCGCTTCAACAATACAAGTTTCAATCCAATCAGTTTCAAGCGAAACCAACTATTTCGCTTCAGATGTTTTCAAGCGAAAACCAGCAGAATCAATTTCGCTTCAGAAGAACTCAAGCGAAATCCAAGATCACAACACTATTTCGCTTCAGAGGTTCAAGCGAAATAGTCCAAACAGTCTGATTTGAAGCGAAATCAATTATATCCTTCGAACACTTTTCAAGCGAAACCCTGTTTTAGGTCAATTTTAATGAGTTTTAATCTGAATTTAAGTCCGAAACTTTGTAGGCTTTGTTAAAACTCAGTTTTACACAAGATACTCGAAAATCAGACCATTTCGACCGTTGGAACTTGTTCAGATCTGAAAAATATAAAAAGAAATGAGTAGAAAGAAGAAAATCCGCTGCTATGATATGAACTCCTCGTCCTGAGCTCTGATACCACTTGTTGGACCGTTCTACGACCGTTAACCGTCAGTTAAGGCAGTTCATCTTTGCATACGAAGGCGGAATCAACGTAAACAAAGTCATAACAGCTTTAATCCTTTTAATTCTTCTTTACTGATTGATATTCGTGCTTATACAACGTTTTCTGATACAAATCCGACAGCACTTCGTGTTTCACACAATGACCTCTCTCTCGCTTCAAATGACCTAACTACCTATTTATAGAGTATATGATTTCGCTTGAGGCTGTTCAAGCGAAATCTCTTGTGTTGATTTCGCTTCAAGCATACACATACCCTCTCAAGCGAAATCTCTTGTTTAAAACATAAAAACCCTAACTTAAACCCTATTGTGTAATCATTCAAACAATCCTAGACACAAGACTTGATAATGACGTAATCAGCAGACATTTAGTGCACCAACAGATTGCTGACCAGGACTCTGGTAGTCATCAGTCTTTCACTGCTGAGACTGAACTGAAGTAGAACCCTTACTGGAATTCCCATCCCATTTTCGCTTGTTGTTGCTAGGAGCATCAGGAGTAGCTGTGGCACTGATACGTTTGGGTAGCCTGTTTTGCTCCACCACCTGGTCAGTGAGACGATGAGCCAACTTGATGATTTGCTGAACGGTACCCAGGTTAGCTGAAGTCACGTGACTTTGAACCTCTGGTACAAGACCCTTGAGGTACAGCTCCATACGTTTGATGGGAGGGTCCACCATAGTGGGATATAAGATGGCCAGCTCGTTTGACCTCTTAGTATACGCCTCAATCTCAGACCCCGTCATCTTCAGATTGAAAAATTCCAACTCTAGCTTGTGGATGTCGTCCCGACTGCAGTACTCTTCTTTGATCAGTTCTTTGAAACTGTTCCATGGGGTGGCATTAGCAACCGCCAGCCCTAGCAATTGAACCTGTGCCTTCCACCAGGTTAACGCAGCACCTTCAAGCGTTCCAGTAGCATATTTCACCCTACGATCTTCAGGGCATTCACACATTTCGAAGACAGATTCGAGCTTCTCGAACCAGTGAAGGAGACCTACCGCTCCTTCTGTGCCGCTGAAGGTACTGGGTCAGAAATCCATGAAGGTTTTGAACGTGCACACAGGAGGCTGAGCATGTTGACCTGTTGCGCAAGAATAAAAGACAAGGTTAAGCACGAGGGTTGGTTTGCGAAGGTAGGATCTAAATGTCCTAAAATGGGTTGATATGGCAGGTTATACCTCCTATAGGGACAGCTGCGAGTGCCTCAGCAACCCGTTCATTGATCAAAGCCGTCAACTGGGCTTGAGTCAGGTTGATACGTCCTCCGTGTCCGCTCATGATCTTCACAACGAAGCAACGTAAGTGAGAAAAAGTGTCGCGAAAGTGCGTAAGTGTGGGACGATAGTAGAGAGTAAGCACACAAGGTTCAAATTGCAATTATCACGTTAACTAATGCACAGTGTGAACTATCTAATCGATAATATAACATAAATCATACCACCTATTGTGTCGAGTCTTGCACGTGGAGCGAAGCGTCATTATGGATCGTTGAGCACTAAACAGGTTATAGTCTGGTTTTGTCAAAAAGCTTTTCCCTTTTTAAAACCAAGTTCACTATAACCAATGGCTCTGATACCAATCTGTCACACCCCCAAAATCCACCATGCGGAGTATCACTGCTTAGAGGCGTGAATCAAGCCACCAATCATATTGAACAACATAATTAAGTAAATAAAACCAACCACAATACAATTGGTGACCAAAAGGAAGTTAACCAAGTTGAATTTAAACAGCAGAAGCATAAGACGTTAAACCAAAACATAAGTTCCATAAGTTTATAAAGTTTAATTAATAAGCATGGGACATAACAGTCCGCATCCCACAACAACCTCCTCCTCGTGCAAGTTCCATAAGCATCTAGCGACCTGTAAGGCATGTAACAACGAGTCAACAACAAAGTTGAGTGAGTTCACGTTTGGTTGTTTAGTTTTAAGTTGTTTCTGAAAAACGTGGTTTGACTTTCGTTGGCTTATTTGCCGTGGGGGTTACCCCATAGTTGAAAGTATGTTTAACTAGTTCCTTTTATTACCCAAACCATATCCATAATCAGTGGGGGCTTCCCCATGTGAACTACTAGACCGTTAAGATATCGACAACTGACGAACAATAGTTGTGCCCTACATCAGTGTCTATCATCACTGACAGTTTGCCATAGTCCATTAGTACACGCCTGTTCGGACGACACGGTGTGAGGTTTGTTAAGCCTAATAGCGCTATTAACTAATGACCCGCTCGCCATTGGCCTCGGCGATTAAGTCGATATAAAATGAGGGACTTCATGATAGAGTTTTGTCTAGTAAGTTTTAAGGGTGTTGTCCTACCCAAGGAGGACGAACGTACGTATTCTACTCAAGGAGAATACGTAGGATTAATATTGGCATCCTACCTATGGAGGATGGCCGTACATATCCTACTCAAGGAGGATATGTAGGTTCCGTTTTAATTCATTAACCCATTCCCAAACCACCGGGAATCCCATGCCTTAGAAAGTGTGTGAACTCACCTTGGTTTGTTCGGTTAGATTCTCAAATATAGCTAACAGTCAAGGTTAGTCAATCACGTCCTAATATGATTACCAGTTAGTCATTTAGTGGTTTCAAATAGAGCACAAAGTTCCTACACGTATCTACTACATAACATGCATTCACTTTAATAGTTCACGCTCATATAAACATTCCACCTATAGCTACTCAGGAACAAGCATACGATATTGCACATATTACTTTCATTGACATATAACATGTTAGATCATCCTCAGATAACATACTCGACATTTAGACACGCAAATTACTACTTATGTCATTTCAACTTAAATATCCAAACTTAGGTTGTTTTCGGGCATTTTAATAAAATAGTTAACTTATTCCAAAAATTCCCTAATTTTTACAGAATATCTTAAACGATCGAAATATTATTGTGTAAAAATATCGGGATCCAATTCATTACCAATATTTTAAAAAAATTCATTTTCCGGACTGAAATCAGATTTATCTTTTTCTGACTGCAGTCCACGGAATAATTTATTTAAAATTCATCGAGAGTCCGATTTACGAAATTCCAGTGAGAGAATTACAAATACATCAGTGGTCATTTACAGTACAAGTTTCATAACCTAGTTCTTCTCAGGTTTCAAGTTATGGCTAAAAATATAACACCCATTTACTGCTGTAAAAACTCAGCTTTAGCTGTTGTTACAAATCGACCCTTTAAAAATAGTAAACGAAGTCCAAAAATTATGATTCCGGTGCCATTAGAACCGTATTTCATAATAACACGTTATAGACTCAAAATATCAGTTTTTCGTTGAGTTATGACCTGTTTATAGCCAACTGAAGTTGGCTGTAAAGGCTTGGACAGAAGCTGTTTTTCAGCTTTCTAACTCGTGTTCGATTGATTCCGTTAACATGTTTAGTGATCACAACAACATCAAACATCAATATTAACAAGCAAATCATCAGATAATCAACAAGAATCAAAACAACTTCATGTTAACATCACTTCATCACATTACAACAACATTATTTCTTCATGTTTAAAGCTTATGTTTAAGTTTTAACTTTATGTTCTTTAGTGTTCTTGAAGTTCTTCATATTTACCATCATGTTTTATACTTTAACCACCTCCATAGAATGTAAAATGAGTAGATCTAAGAGACTTACCACTAGCTTAAAGCTAGGAGAGTTCAAGTGTAGAAAAGTGGTGGTTAAAAGAAGATGGGAGAGGTCCTTGAGCTTCCGAACACACCAAGCTTGTTTGTATGATCACTAACACCTTTTGATGCCCTTGGAAAGTTTGAAGAAGCTTGAATGGTGGTGGTATGGTGGCGGCCGAACAAGGAGAAGGAAGAGGGAGAGAGTGTTTGCTAATGTTGAGTTGTGAAGTGAGAAGATGCATGACCCTTGTGCACATATATAAACAATGTTTCACCTTTAACCATAGTGTATTATGTTCCATTAACCACTAACAACCTAAATAAAATATTGAAAAGAATTGTGGGGGTGTCCCCACCCACATAACCGGTTCGAAGGGGGGGGGGGTATGGGGTTGGTTTCTAATGATCTAGTTACTAACTAGTTAGGATTAAAGTGTTTAGTTAGTGGTTATGGTGTGTTATATAATATTTAGTGTGTTAGGGTGTTCGGGGAGCCTAACTAGCTCAGAAAAGTAAAAACAATGTGTTTGGCAATATTTTTGTGTTCCGGGTAAAGTCCGGTTGTTCGGTTAGGTGTCGTTCCGTTAAAGTGCTTAATTAATCCGTAAAGTGTCCTATATATATTTTTGTAACATTTTTAATTTTCAACACTCAGGAAAGCATACCGGACTATTTAGTAACTTTTCTGTACACTACTAGTATGTTAACAAGCACACGTAAGTATATCACAGAAATCAAAAAGCAGTTAAATAATTCAGCACCGTCATCAAGCACTTTAATTATCATTAATAATTTGTACGGATACATGGAATTATGAGGGTTGTCACATCTTGGGAGTTTAAATTTCCTATATAAGGGTTCTTGTTTGATAGTTCAAGTGCTCACATTAAAAAATTATTCACAACTCACTCTCTGGAGCTCTCTGGACTTCAAGCAAGTTTTCTCAAGTTCCTAATTCGTGCTAAGAGCCTTTGTAAGCATTCTTAGCCTTCCTAATTCAAGTTTTATAAGTCTAATGACCAAAAGTCAAAGCCGTCGTAATTAAGCTTTGACTTGGTGATTAATCTCTAATGGTCTAGTCATTTTTCGAATTGAAAGTGGCTATGAGTTGGTAATTATGTGGGTAGTAAACCCTTAAAAGGGCACCCTCTGATTTCCACTCTAACTTGGTCAATTGTCGGGTCAAACTTAATATTAAAAAGTCAACAAAAAGCTATTTTGCAAATAAACTAATAACTAACAATTTAGAAGCTATGAAACCTGTTTTAACACTTATATAACTTGGTAATTAATGTAAGAACATATCTAAGCATGTTCAACCCGACAATTTTGAGTTTAGGCTCGGTTCGGAACCGAAAGTCGCAAAAGAAGACTTTTGCTTTGACTTTCAGTTCTGACCCGATTTAGCTTGTTTTAGATATGCCTTAAGGTTCCTTTAGGACCATATTATAAGTGAGTAAAACGCTCTGAGGTTATACTACATGGTTCCTTATTTATCCGATTCATTTGCATGTTTTCGTTAATTGCTTAAATGTTGACCATAATGCTCTTTTGATATTAAAACGAGATTTTTGAAAATGTGAGTGGAAAAAAACCTTTATTACTAATTTATAAACATGTCCTCAAAATTTGACATCAGTTTGAGGTCTAAATTAGGAGTTATGCTCAATATCGTAATTTGAAAGCGTTTTATTAATTAAACGACATTATTAGCATAAAGCCTATTTAAACCCAAATTTTGACACCAAACTTTTTACCCACTGATGTAATATAATATTTTGGAATTTTTGAAGATTTTTAATTATTTTTAAACTGATCATAACAAGGGGTTCTTGCTTTGATTCGGTAATTGACGGTTATACCCTTTTCTTGAATAAAATGAGTTTTACATAACATTTTGATACCAAACCTTTTGCTATTGATTTTATATGATAAATAAAATATTTTGAACTTTATAAACTGATCAAAAATTCAGATTTCCTTATATAACCTGGAAATCGCTTAAAACTGACTTTTTACGCGTTTTAAACGCATAGTATGGGTTAAAACTATTTTTGGCATATAAGACTTAATACCTACTGGTGTTTTAAGTAAATTTTTTACACTTTAACAGTAAGAAAAAGTTTTGAACTCAGATTTCCAAATTTGACCTTTAAAGCTTATGTGAAATGACCAAAATGCCCCTACGGTGCATAGTTTGGTTATAAATGATAAATTTCACATATATGCAATACCTTACTGATATGACTTGCAAAAATAAATATTTTTACTGATCATTTAAGACTAGAACCCCAGGTTAATATTTAACCTCTTTTATAAACCTTAAAATGACCAAAATACCCCTACGGGGCTTAAATGGATTTTAAATTCGTTTTGGGCATAATGGAAGGTATCCTACTGAATCACAACATATTTAAGGCATATTAACTTAGGAAACCTGCTCATGACTTATTGGGTTACCCGTTATGCATTTATCGCGTTCGGTACGGTTTATGTAACTAGTTTGCATAAATTAACCGAAACGGGTCAAACCTTATCATTTTCACTTCAAAATCCAGAATGTGTTTAGTTTACCCATATTATACAAGTCTTCATACTTGTCGGGTCTAAACCACATTCTAATCCGGTCTTTGCTTAATCTTGCATTTTGAACCGTATACCTTTCTTTAAAACTAACCGGTCTAAGTTTAAACTTAAGTAAGACCCGTTAGAGATCTAATAGGTTATTAAAACCTTCATTCCAGATTTAGGGGACCAGTAAAAGCTACCTGTACTTGCTTGATTGTATACGGCTGGGATAAATTTTTAACTTATTTTCCCTTATACGGGCTTGGGATGTAACACCCCAATCGCGTAATACAACAACACGCGGCGGAAATATCGGGGAGTCACGTTACAAATTGCTCATAACTACTGGTACTAAATTGTTTCAATATCATTAACATCGTTTTACAAACAAGAATACATGAAATTGTTCTTTTATTTTAGAAGTCTAAGGCCCGTATGCAGTCCTATGCGTTGCATGCTTGAACTGTCGAAAACCTGAATCATATGTGAAAAACAGTCAGCATAAAAATGCCGGCGAATACATAGGTTTTATTAGCCATGTAAATGGCAAAACATTTGGTATTGCAATACTTTAACAGCCACGAGAGATGTTAATTGAAAATAAATCTTGAAGCCAAAGAATGGCAAAATTTTAGTATTCCATTACAAAATCTTAATTGTGAAAACTTGTGATAAAATAGGGTTGTATATAGCAATATGATTATTACTAAGTCATTTTATGCCTTATATTGTAATATCGATTAAACCATTGTAAAAAAAACTTGTTAATGTGTTATTAGGAATCCAATCAAGGATTAATAATAACTGTTTTGAAATAAATCAAAAACTTCTGAAAGTATTATCTAAGTCAAATCAATGAGACATGATAATACTTCAGATATCTTTCTAAGAATCCAACACATAGAGATATGGATGAATTCTACAAAGATTTGGATGATTGAACATTGAAACAATCATACACAAAGTCCTAAAGTGATCCAGATAACGCTACAACAATAATAAGATAAGAACACTTATATATAGGAAGTACCAGCGGCGTATCCGCCATGTTCTTATATTATTATACCTGTTTCATTATCTAAATCACAACTACCATATAAAACACATAATCGTCAACTTGTGCCACCTCTTAACCATGCATTAAAGTACGTAATGAATCCAAACAAGGGCATCAATATTAGTACTCTAAACATCCCATATACGTCTAACTATGAAGATAGATAGATACTACAGGGATTCTAGGTTCTGTCACATTGTCTAATCAAACATGCATTAAAGTACACAATGAATCCAAACATGGACTCCAATATTAGTACTCTAAACATCCCATATTAGTCTAACTATGAGGACAGATAGATACTACAGGGATCCTGGGTTCTGTCTTATTGAATTATTGAATCAAAACAATCCTAAATCTTAATGGTGATTCGGGATAACGCCACAAAAGGTAATACAATAAGCACACTTATATGTAGGAAGTACCAGCGGCGTATCCACCATGTGCTTATTGTATTATCTAGTTTCGTTATCTAAATCACCAACAAACTACACAAAAACCAACCATCGAGTTGTAAAGTACTTCTTAAAAATCTCACTATGAAGATAGGAAGATCTAAGACTGTACTTCAAATATCCTACATGAATCTAACTATAAAGATAGGTAGATCACTTAAGGATAAAACATTGCATTTGCATAATCGGAATAATACACATAAAAGCACTTAGTGAACACACATATGCCATACATTTTGAAAACAGATCGATTACACATATGAATCACCCCAAAACATTTGAAAACAGTAAAAGAGGGGAACTATGTACTCGCCTTGGATTGCGTATAGTCCCGGCTCAAAGGGTATAACAAAGCTCAAAAGACCAAGAGTTCAAGTGTTGGAGCGGTTCCTACAGTAATGGATACTATGTTAGTGAATCGACACCTAAATTGGAAGATCGGGTAGAATGAGGTCTTGTAAACCAAATGAGTATTGGAACTCATGTGATATGGTTTAACAAAGCCTGCATTCTAAATCAGAACCTATCCTAGGTGCTTACGACCCATTACGACCCGTTAAGGTAGTCTAAGCAACTTTACCGCGTCGTTCGCGTGAAAGCGCGTTCGAGACGCCTAAATAGTCCTATGACAAGTATTATATGCCTTAACATATCTAATTATGTTATATAATCAGTTTAGATGTCAAAACATGAGTTACATATGCTCAAAATGAAATTATGTGCAAAAAGGATATTTTGGTCATTTTCCTAAGGCATATAAACTACCTATCATACAACTAACTAAACGAAGTGACCATAAGGTATAACCTCGAAAGGTTATTCCCTATACAACTATGGTCACACTATATGTTTGGTCGGATCCTAATGATCGACCAAACGGGTCGGGTTCGAAAGTCTAAGCGGTTGTTTAGACCACTTATCTTACGACCCTATATAAGCACTATCCTAAAAGTGACGAGTTAAACATGTTAAAACATGTTTAACAAAGTTAGAAAACAAGTTTGATATCAAAACAAACGGTTTTGATACCCAAGAATAGTTTGGTTGAAAATACGCATAGATGCGTATTTTGACCGAAACTATGACTCGTCACTACACCTAATCAACGTGGTAATCAGTAGGTATAGTCACAAGGGACTATAACCATCATGATTACGCTCACGTTGCGAACTTCATGTTGACCATTGACTAGTCAAAGCAGAAAGTCAAACATTGTTTGACTTTCATGCTAAAAACGCAATAAAAGCATGAAAGAAACTTACAACGGGTCGAAGCTAGGAAGATCTAGATTTAAATACTCAAGTATGAAGCATAAAGCTTCAACTTAGAGTACAAAATCATATCAATGTGTGAAATGAAATGAAAATGGGTGGGGTATTTATAGGATTTCCAAGATCGTTAAGATCGTTCCTCGATAAACGAGCTTAAATCTGGACCGTACAAGTGGGCACAAGGTTTTGTGATACTAGGGGCATCCAAAACCAGTCCATAGAATCAAAGAAACTATGTGCAAAACAATGGGAGCAGCTGGGTATTATAAAAATGAAGTCTGCTGTGCTGGAGAAGGCTTACGGACCGTAAGCACTACCATACGGTCCGTATGGAGCTTGTGTGCTGGCAGCAACTTTCAGCAATTGGCAGAACAGGCCCCTGTGACTCCGAACTTGATTTTTGATGCGTTTTGGCACGTTTAAGCCCCGTTAACCCCATTTCAAGGCTCTAAAATGAAGTTATAGTATAGGGAACTTATAATATGCTCAAAAACATCTCGGATGTCGGTTCGTTTGGTCGTACGGTTGCGTTGTTCGGTTAATTACGACGAAACACGAACGTACGCGAAAAACGATCCAAATTACGCGAGGAATGGAATTTTATCAAGCCAATCACTAAAATAAAATATTTTAATGATTAAATAAATTTTTGGATGTCCAGATATATTCAGAACGTAAGTTATGCGCGAAAATGCAAACTTATGCACTTTTTGACGCTTTTAGTCCCTATTGATCATATGAGTTTATTTTTTCGCACCAAACACCTCAAAGCCTATTTCTAAGCTATGAAAAGGATATGTAGGGCATGTTTAACTTATGATCAAGTTCCTAAATGTTTGATACTATGTGAATCAACAGAGTTTCGCCGTTTGACGCAAACAGTCCCTGAGTGTGAATAAACTTGTTTTTGCACACCAAAGCTTTCAAAACCTATTTCTAAGTTATATAAAAGTTATTTAAGGTATGTTAAGCCTATGTCACTATTCCGAAGTGTTTGCCGCATTAAACTGATTACGTTTAGGCATCAGTTCGCGTATAACTTTCCAGAAAGCGATTTAAGGCTTGAAAATGTACTAGAATCAAAACGAGAAATTGTAAAACCAAAATAAACAAATTTTTGAGACCAAAACACATTGTTTCTTTGATAAAAGATAGTGTCCTACATCGTGTGTGTTTACGGAGCACAAGTGTCACAGTCTCCCCTACTTCAGGAAATTTCATCCCGAAATTTATTCGAAGGAGACCGTAAAATGAAATTGAAACAACTGATGTACAAGCAGATTGTTGGATCCCAAAGATGCAGAGCATCATTTGGAAATTTTAGGGAATTCAAAATGTGATTTGGGATATTCAAAGTATCTCAAGGTGTTCAACCCTTTGAAACTTGTGATAGTCGACTAGTGTTCAAAAATCATTTAAGTATGGCACTATGTTGTACTAAGCTCCTAGTGTAATTCCTAGCAAACAAAGGGGTGTACATTCAAGCCCTTCACGTACACGGTTTCTAACATCCCATGAGGTACATCCAATGCACCATGAGCATCTCATGCATAGGAGACGGGTCAACATACCTATGGCATCAAGATCGTCACCTTTAACACCATAATATACTCTCGGTCGGCTCTATTTGAGTTAATGAATGTACTTGCTGTAGTCCATCGGAAATAACCACACAATAACACTAAAACACATAATCACATAATGGTCCAAGATAACATAAAATCACCAAATGATCTCAGCAACGTTCTGAAGAATAACACAATAAGAACACTTATATATAGGAAGTACCATCGGCGTATCCACCATGTTCTTATCGCATCATACTCCTCCCATTACCTTAATCATTCTAGATTTTATGCCATCATACTTAACAAGGCTTACTATGATTCTCATGCGTCGAAACTCATAATTAAGTGTGCACCCATAATTACTCATTTTGTCACATGGTCCACATAGCTCCTCTTGTTAAGCAAGGGTAAAAAAATAATAAGGTCGAACTATCATCTAAATCAACTAAACATTGTCACAATAATATATCTGTCATATTGAATCGTATTTTATACTAGCAATGATAACACTACTTATTTTGTATACAACAAATTTAGTAGTAGGTATTTTATTCTAGTACAAATATATATGTTTCATATTAACCAAACAGGTAGAATGCAACATATACTAATCATACATTATCATCATAATGTAAGCATATCAAGAAAACGTTCTCAAATCATGTGCTAGGTACACTAAGTTAACATACTAAGAAAAAATGTATTAAGTATGTTATATCAACATACGAAGCAATTTGTATTTACAACCATGTACTATACATATTAGATAAATAAATCTTGTATGTACTGTTATGATTATAAAATAGTATTAACTTGTTCATAGTACTCGTATCGATCGTGTTACCACATTCGTATGAATGCACCGGAGTGCAATTTATATTGTGCTAATATTATAAGATTTAGTTCCTAAAGAACGGAATCCTCAAAATTAGCATGAAATTTGAAATCATATATAGTGCAATCACATTAGAGTTTGAAATTGAAAATTGAATAACAAAAATAAAGATAAACTTCTTGGAATTTATATTGTCATTACAAACATAGTTAAAATATGCACATTGTTCTTGAAAATAAACAGGAAATTTAGAGGTTCAAATGATCATAAGCACTTGATCATTAGCTTGAGCCTCGTTGACGTTGAATACTCGTCCATTAGCATTGGAAAGCTTGGGGCAGTTTCGCTTGAAATGATTTAAGTCACCACAATTGAAACATGCTCTTGGACGAGTCTGAGTAGGGGCTGCTCGATTCTGGATACGACAGGTCACAGCCAGATGTCCAAATAAACCACAAATTGTACACTGGCGACAAGGGGAATTTGCTGCATGATGATAATTGCAATGATTGTACCGAGGCTGCTTTCCACGATAAAATCCCTTGAAGGGTACTGAGTTCAGTGGGGCAGGTGCAGGAATTGCAAAATTCTTTGAAGCCTTGCGCTTCCTAGAACTTTTTGAAGATTCGGCCTTTGTTCCTTTTGAATTCTCGTTAACAAATTCAATGTCTCGTTTCTTGTCTCCTTGTCGAAATAATTTACCTTTTCTAACCTGTGAGTCAGTCAAGATAGCAGCTAATTCCTTAGCCTCCCTAAGCGTTGTAGGTTGGCTGCCAGTGACAATGTCTTGGACAGGGTCAGGTAAACCATCGATGTATTTCTCAATGGCCCGATCCAAAGGTGTGACCATAGTGGGGCAAAGTAGGCTTAACTGTTCAAATCGGTCAGTGTAGGCACGGTTTTCCCCACTATCCTGTTTCAGATAATAGAACTCATTTTCAAGTGCCCTTATTTCACTTCGTGGGTAGAATTCCTTTTTCATAAGATCCTTAAATTCTTCCCACGTCAGTTCCATTGCTACATCGGCACCTCGGTCTCTCATAATACCATTCCACCAAGTGAGTGCTCTCCTTTGAAAGACACTCAAAGCGAAATCTACCTTGCGCTCATTGGGACACTGAACATGGCGAAATGTGCTTTCTATACTTTCGAACCATTGTAGGAGTGCGGTTGCTCCTTCAGACCCAGAAAATTTTAGCAGTTTGGCTGAATTGAAGGTCTTGAAACTACACTAGGCGTTGTTGTTGTTATTGTTGTTGTATATCTGATGAACCTGGGCTACCATGTTCGGAAGCACAGCAGCCATCTGCTGAGTGATAAGGGCTGCGATTTCTTCGTTGGTTTGAGGTTGTGCATCTCGTCGAGGAGGCATCTTGAAAGCACAGCTATAGAGAGAACCAAATAAGTTAGATTTATCCAATTGTTATGAGTTTGTAACATTATTGTACTGTGAAAACTTTGATCTAGTAAAATCTTGTTCATTGGTCTTGTTCTTGTACTTAGAATATTTGGTGTTGTGGATTTTGTTTTGAAACAAGAGTTGTTTGAAAATAAATTTTTGTAATATTTTTGGATGAGAGAATACAAACCGAGTTAATGGTTTGTGTTATAAAATTCTTTACCTGTTAAAAATTTATTGTTTTTAACACAAAATGTTTTTAAATTAAAATTTTAAAATAAAGAAACTTTGTGTTTGAAAATTTAAAAATTCTCATCCAAATGGTAAAAATTTGAAATTTTAAAAAGACAAATGTAATATTTTGAAAATAAAATAGGATCTCGTAGAGTCGTGAAATGAAATGAGATTCATTTCAACTGTATTGAATCAAACATATCACCGAAGGTAATATGATGAAATGGTATTGGGAAAGGAAGGATGCTTCGATTGTCGTTAAGAGCAAACACATTACCGAGGGTAACATGAA
This sequence comes from Helianthus tuberosus, assembly GCA_030545235.1. Lineage (NCBI taxonomy): Eukaryota > Viridiplantae > Streptophyta > Magnoliopsida > Asterales > Asteraceae > Helianthus > Helianthus tuberosus. Next base: position 32,078 of record JARYGA010044845.1, read on the forward strand.
TGAGTAGGGTTACAAAGGTCGTTTAAAAATCATTCGGTAGGGTCAAGATGGATAGGTTTTTATAATGCTTCACGAAGATATGCTTTAGGCTATAAGTGGACACTCACCCTAAAAGTTCCCAGGTAAGAGTGACTGGTATGAAATTGCGGATTTGTACGAACACTCTAGCCTTAGACAGAAAACTCGGGGTACAGGCATCCACCCTTCCAGATTGCATGTGTTCACATTATTAAAACCCAAGATTTCAATGAAAAACGTTTGAAAAAAAAATTTGAGAAATGTTTTGATATAAATCATTTGAGATAAAACATGTTGTAAAATATTTTGACAAAAACGTTTGAGAAAACATTTTGAAAAATATTTTAATGAAAACGTTTTGAGAAAAACATTTTGAGGAATTGATGTGCGTTAGGTGTGATAGGTTTTTAATGTATATTTTAAACCCTTTTACACTTTTTAGCCAAGTTTTAAATTTATAAAACACGATATTTACTAACACTAAACACACATATGGGCAATTGCACCCATCATGAGCGTAGTATAGTGTTGGTAAGATACCGAGGTCGTCCAAGGACACAAGAGCTTTTAGTACCGGTTTATCCTCAATGTCTAATCAAATCAAAAGTTAGAAAAAGGTTTTTAAACAAGAAAAATAAAACTAACTAAATGCTGAAAAATAAAATAAAATAAAAACAGACAGACAAGATGAATCACTTGGATCCGACTCGTGTGTAGTGTAACCTTTGATTATTTCCGCACTTTTGCACTTTTTAAGAGATTATCTTAGTTATTCTAGTAGGCCCCTCTTTTGAAGGTGACGTTACCCTCAACCCAGTAGTTTGAGTCAGCAAGGATACAATCCTAAAGGGTCGGATTATTGAAAGATAATTAATTAAGTTATTAATGCATAATGTGGTAGGCCCCTCTTTTGAAGGTGACGTTACCCTTGGCT
>JARYGA010044846.1:0-34677 GCA_030545235.1 Helianthus tuberosus
GCATTGGTTAAACCAAATGGCATGACAGTAAATTCATAATGTCCATACCTTGTTCTAAATGCGGTCTTAAGAATGTCCTCTTCCTGTACTTTTAATTGATGATATCCTGACCTTAAATCGATTTTAGAGAAAAATCGAGCTCCTTGCAGTTGATCAAACAGATCATCGATTCTCGGTAATGGGTGCCGATTCTTAATCGTAACCTTGTTTAATTCACGGTAATCAATGCACATACGCATTGATCCGTCTTTCTTTTTAACAAACAGTATCGGCGCTCCCCATGGCGACGAACTTGGTTGTATGAATCCTTTTTTCTAATAATTCATCTAATTGTTTCTTCAATTCTTGCATTTCTGCAGGTGCCAAACGGTAAGGTGCTTTGGCAATTGGTGATGTTCCTGGTATCAAATGGATTCTGAATTCAACTTCTCTATCAGGAGGTTGCCCTGGTAATTCTTCTGGAAAGACATCTGAAAACTGAGATACTACTGGAATGTCTTTTAAATCTTTTCCTTTAGTGTTAGTGATTATAGAAATCAAATACACTATGGAACCTTTTCTTATACAACTTGCAGTTTTCATCACAGAGATAAATTTAGTGGACCTAAAAGGTTTATCTCCTTTAATTGTGATCATTTTACCTTTTGATGATTTTACTTGAATTAACTTTTGATCACATTCAATATTGGCTTTATTGGTTATTAACCAATCCATACCTAAAACAACATCGAATCCTGCCAGATTCATGGGATATAGTGTGACAACTGGCGCCAAACCGGTAATTTCCATACACTTTAACCATTATTTAATGACTGCAATTATGTGCTTAATTGTCAGCAATGTCTGAACACATACTAAACAAGTGAATTCATGCACGTTGTATACTACAAAATATTGCTTTATGCATAAACGAGAGCGTTGCGTCAGAAATAATAGTAAACTCACCGGTAAGACACACTGTGTCAACAGAACTGCAGAAAGCAGTCGGACAATAAAATTGAGGCCTACGTGTAGGTCCGACGACAAAAGTACATTAAAACCCAAGAGTACATATAAGGGTTTAATTTATAGACATTGCGAAAGCAAAAATAAGCACTAAAAAGCACCCGAAACGCACTTTAAGTGCAGAATTTTGTATAATTCAGCAATAATTCAGCTTTTAGACATGTGAATATTATGCAGAAATGTCGTTTTATTATCCAGAATATTTCCCCAAGTGTTGGGAATCGAAAGGGATACAAAAAGGTACTTAAAAGACACTAAAAAGTGTAATTTAGCACTTTAACGGATTAATATCCAACCGAACAACCGGACTTTACCCGGAACCTAAAAATATTGTCAATGACATTGTTTTTCTTTTTTTGAGCCAGTCAGGGTCCCTGAATACCCTAACACCCGCTATTTTACATAACACTCTAGTAACTTAATTTAATTCCTAACAAATCATACCTAAGCACTAACTATCAAAGTTGGAATCCAACCAAATACTTTCCCCCTTATAACCGATCGGTCCATGTGGGACACACTCCACTAATTTTGTGATTATTTTATTTAACAATGTTCCATATCTAACCTACATGATATCTAGTGGTTAAAAAAAATATGGATAGTTTATAAATATGAACCATGGGACCATTACATTCACAAATCACCACAACAAAACTTGAACACTCTTCCTCTCTTCTCTTGATACCTACGGCCGATCACACACACCCATATCCACACATTTTCCAATTTGAATCTTGCAAACCCACTCACTTACAAAGGTGAAGGATCACATACGAGGAGACCCGGTGCTTACGGATTGCCAAGGACCTCACCACAACGCTATTAACCACCCGTTTTTCGTCTAGTTTCTTCCCTAGCCACGAGCTAGTAGTAAGTGTCTCTAAACATTCTCTTTTTCATATTTAACGTGGTTAATAAGAGATTTAACGGATAAAAATTATGAACACTAGAGATCAAAGTTTAAAGTCTACTAAAAATGATGAACAAAGTGGTTAATGAGTAAATATTAGTGTAAAACTCTTGGATCTTGTTTTGTTATGATTATTTATTATTGTTGGATGCTAGTAGGGGAACGGATCGTCATCTAACCACGCTAGGTCATGTTCATGGAACATGAACTGCACTATGTTTAGTGTAAAAATAACTAGATGACGAACCCTTTCACTCACAAACATGAACTTGTGTAAAAACGATTTTTCTTATGAAATGGAGTTCTAAACTAGTAGATCTACGGATCTACAAGTGGTATTTTTGAAGAACCAAGTGTATGATGAAATCATGTTTAAAAAGCCGGATCTTTCTCAAAATAAAGACATTTTTTAGAACCAAAAATTGTGTAGACACTTGTGTAACGAAAGGATTTAACCAAGGAATATTTTCGTAAATACCGACTAGAATGTGCAAAACTTCATATTCTTTAAAAAAAATAAAGTTTTCGAGATAATGATTTTATTTCTAGAGATGGAAAGACTTACTAAATGTGCTAGTAAGTTACTACACATTTTTGTAAATATTCAAGTTCTTGAAATGGAGAAATTAGTGATTATTGTTGATGATTATTGTTGATTGTTGTTGATGATTGTTGACGATTTAAAAGAAAATAAACACATGTTTTGAAAACATTGGAAACCTCCATTTTTAGGGGAAACTCTGTCAAAATTTTTATAAATTTTGACACTTAGAAAAATATAAGTTTTTGAGAAACTTATTCCCTAAAAATGTATTTAAGAGTATTACCAAGGTTTCCCTAAATTTTGGTGATAAGAAATGAGGATTTCTTCAAGAATAAAAATGGATATAAGTATGTATATTTTTGAGAGAAAAATATATATTATTTTATCACCAACTTTTGTGCTAAGTGTATAAAGTATGTGTTATACGTGCTAGTGTATTAAGACTTAAAAATACACTAAATACTCATGAGGAGTATAAACATAAAAATACACATACAACATAGAAGATACATAATTCGGGTGCAAAGTGCAAAATACAAAAAGCTTATATTTATTTTTGAGAAAATAATATAAGTAAGACATTTAGTTAAAAATATAAAATATTTTTAACACAAGAAAATATACATAAAAGAGAGTGACTGTACTTGTGCGACGCAAGTCTAGTGACTAACGTTAAGAAAACGCGTATAGGTTACGATGTTAATTAAGCAAATCCGGTGAAGTTTACGATGCACAAGAACGCAAAGTTGTGAGTTCATGCTCCCCCTTTTCTTTAACTGTTTTCAGTTTTTATAACTTCGGGGGTGAAATACATGTACAAATATTATTATGTTTATTAATGGTATGATAATAAGAAGCACACCTGGTGAGGACGAGTACCAAGTGTGACAAGATATAAGAATACAAGAGGCATACTTGGTGAGGACGAGTACCAAGTGTGATGATATATAAGAATATAAGAAGCGCACTTGGTGAGGACGAGTACCAAGTGTGATGAAATGTAAGAATGTAAGAAGCGCACTTGGTGAGGACGAGTACCAAGTATGATGTGTTATGAGAAATGATACGAGAAATCGTGTCACGAATATGGTACATAAGCACCATTATTCAACAATATACCTAGACCGCAGAACAAAAGGTTAAATCTAACGGGTGCCGGGCAGCCACACTCTCGGTGAGGGCGAAAATCGAGTAGTGCTTTTGTGTCTCAGAATATACCAAATAAATGCCTAAGGTTTGGTGACTTCCTATGTCGTGTCACATGTTAATGGCTTTGCAACCCATTAACAATCCTGATACTTACAGGAATACTGTATTTACATAAAATTAATACCATACTAAAACTTGATTAAAACTTGAAGTACGTGGGGTACTCAAGAAAAACTTGATATATAACTTGAAGTACGTGGGGTACTCAAGAAAAACTTGATTTATAACTTGAAGTACGTGGGGTACTCAAGAAAGCGGGAATTATACTTGAGTACGTGGGGTACTCAAGAAAAACATGAATTATACATAAGTACGTGGAGTACACATGAATACTTGATTTATATATGAAAACTTGATTTATACATGACTCAAACTATGTTTTCATACAAAGTATACAAACGTGAAATACAAAAACTGCATGAATTCACACCAACATTATGTTGACGTTTTTCCAAAACTCACATGTATTTCAGGTAACTAGGATGGATGTGCGCGCGGTCTCGCTTATGCTTGTGGATGTCGCTTATGTTTATCTTTAAATAAAGTTGTAAACTTTTTAAGACAATGTTTTATGCGACTTAGCAATGTAAACGCTAAACTTATGTTTTCAAATTATGGTATTTGATGTTTTTACTAGCATATAGCATGTTTACCTTTCGTATGCAATGAGAACCTTTCATGATCACACCTCGTGCTTCCTCCGCAGAAAGGGGTGTGACAGATTGGTATCAGAGCTGCGATTGTAGTGAACCAGGATTCCTTCTCGAGTCTAGTCTACAATCTCTAGGATCCTTTCACTAAAACAATTTTCAAAGAGTTTTCATTGCATAAAACGTCCCGCGACATCCACTACCTGAAACGGTTTACATGAGTCTAGAAAAGACACTACGAGACTTAGAGTGCACTTGAGTAGCACTTGTCGTTGACTAGAAACTGCTTGCAATTATGTGTGATAATTAGCATATACTAGATGAAGAATGTCACAAGTATACGTGGCTTTACCTAAAAGCGATGGCCCATCTGAAGGAAGAAATACGAGGATGAAACGAACTGTGCGGACTGTGCAAGGAGTTACGTAATTATGGATGCATACATAATTATGGAATTTAGTGCACAGAAACCACAGCAAGTCTTGTCACGTGTAGATTCCCTCAGTGCAAGCCTACTACGTACTCTACTAGAGTAATAATTGTTTGATGTCACTTATGTGGTATATACCTGTGAATATATATACTACTACTGTCTAGTATGACGATATCAAACAAATGTCTAACCCTGTTGTGTTATGTTCTGTCAGAACATGGCACCCAGGAAAACTGTGAATGCTCGCAATGACGACCAACCTCCTCCTCCCCCACTGCTGAGGAGCTGAATGCTCTACTGGAGGAAAGGATCTCCGCTGCTATCGCCCAGTACGAGGCAAACCGTACTCAAGACAGTGGAGGACAAAGCAACGCTAGGCATAATGGGAATGGAGATTCGTCTGGAGGCAATGCAGCTCAAGGTAACCTTAAGACAACGCACTAAGCATGGAGAAATTTATGAACGGTCTTTGTTTCATTATTTCTTCGATTGCTCACATGTGAATTGGTTGAATCAATTCCAGGCTGCACTTTCAAGCAGTTCCGCGACTGCAAGCCGATGAACTATGACGGTACAGGAGGTGTGGTAGCATTTGTACGCTGGACAGAGAAGACTGAAGCTACTTTCCGCATGAGCAAGTGTACCGCGGATCAGCAAGTCACCTTTGCTACCGGATTGTTTGTCGATGAAGCTCTGACTTGGTGGAACCTGCAAGCCCAGACTTTGGGCGATGATGCCGCTTATGGCCTAACTTGGGACGAACTGAAGGAAAGAATGAGAGAGAAGTATTGCTCTCGCGCTGAACTCCAAAGGTTGGAGACTGAGTTCTGGCACGTAACCATGGTGGGTGTAGACATTAATGGTTATACTCGAAGGTTCAACGATCTGTCTAGAGTGCTTCCCTACATGGTGACTCCCGAATTCAAGCGTGTTGAACGCTACATTTGGGGACTGGCCCCAGAGTTTCGTGGCATGGTAACTTCGGCCAAACCACAAACAATCACCGAGGCTGTAACTCTGGCTGTCAGCCTTACTGAAGATTGTGTCCGTATGAAGAAGTTATCGTTGAACCCAACAGAAAAGACCGAGACACATGCTGAGTCGTCCGGTGACAAGAAGAGAAAGCATTCGAATCTGAATCAGGCAACTCGCAACAACAAAGGTTTCAACAACAAGAAGCGTGACGCTAACCCGCCTCAGGAGGCGAAAACCCATGCAACCAAGGCATACCAAGGCTCCATGCCTAGATGCCAAAAATGTAAGTTTCATCATGAAGGAGCTTGTCGCATTCCAAGGTGCGACAAATGTGGTAAGTTGGGTCATCAAGCAGAAGACTGTTGGGGAAAAGGAAAGAACCGGAATGGAAATGGTGCTGGTAACAAGAATGGTAACGGTAAAGGGCGGAACCAAGGATGCTTCAAGTGTGGAAGCAATGATCATTTCATGAAGGACTGCCCAGAGGGAAACAACGCTCAGGCTCGAGCATTTGTGATTGGAGCAAAGAACGCACGCGAGGACCCTAACGTTGTCACCAGTACGTTTCTCATTAACAATCACTTTGCATCCATATTATTTGACACCGGCGCCGATTTTAGTTTCATGTCTGTGGAATTTAAACGCATGCTTGGAATAGAATCTAGTAGATTAGAAATTCCTTATTCCATAGAACTAGCCAATGGTAAACTTGTTGAATCGGGCGAAGTTGTTAGAGGCTGCACACTAGAGCTTGGTGAACGAAGATTTAGCATCGACCTCTTACCTATTCAATTGGGTAGCTTCGATGTAGTAGTCGGGATGGACTGGTTGTCCAAGAACAAAGCTGAAGTTGTATGTTATGAGAAAATCATTCGCATCCCTCTGGCGAATGATGAAACTCTCATCGTGCATGGAGAAAAATGAGACGCGCCTCTTCGAATCATCAGTTGCATGAAGGCACAGAAGTGCCTGAGGAAAGGATGTGTCGCTTTCCTAGCACACGTTTTAGACAAGAAGGCTGTGGAGCCAAAACTCGAAGACATTCCTGTGGTGAAGGAATTCCCTGATGTTTTTCCCGAAGATCTGCCAGGACTACCTCCGCAACGACAAGTCGAATTTCGCATAGACTTGGTTCCAGGAGCCGCACTTGTAGCCAAGGCTCCTTATCGACTTGCCCCATCTGAAATGCAAGAATTATCTACACAACTTCAGGAGTTGTTGGATAAAGGATTTATAAGGCCAAGCTTCTCGCCATGGGGAGCTCCAGTATTATTCGTGAAGAAGAAGGATGGAACACTGCGGATGTGTATCGATTACAGGGAACTGAACAAACTCACTATCAAGAATCGGTACCCGCTACCGAGAATTGATGACTTATTTGATCAACTGCAAGGATCAAGCTACTATTCCAAGATCGACCTTCGATCTGGATACCATCAGTTAAGAATCCAAGAAGAAAGCGTGCTAAAGACTGCACTCAGAACGCGCTATGGGCACTACGAATTTCTTGTGATTCCATTCGGACTGACGAATGCACCAGCGGTCTTTATGGATCTGATGAACCGCGTATGCAAACCATATCTCGATAAATGCGTGATTGTATTTATCGATGATATCCTGATTTATTCACGAACAAAAGAGGAGCACGAGCAGCATCTCAGAACCATCTTGGAACTACTGAAGAAAGAGAAGCTTTATGCAAAGTTCTTGAAATGCGAATTCTGGATTCGCGAAGTACAATTTCTTGTTCACGTTGTGAATGAGAAGGGCATTCATGTAGACCCGTCCAAGATAGAAGCAATAAAGAATTGGGAAGCTCCCAAGACCCCAACTGAAGTTCGACAATTTTTGGGCTTAGCGGGCTATTATCGGCGATTCATCGAGAATTTCTCCAAGATAGCTCAACCGCTACCTGCCCTTACGCAGAAAGACAAGAAATACGACTGGGGTCACAAACAAGAAGAAGCCTTCCAGTTACTTAAAAACAAGCTCTGCGATGCACCAATACTATCATTACCCGAAGGCACTGAAGACTTCGTGGTATACTGCGACGCCTCACGACAAGGCTTGGGTTGCGTGCTCATGCAACGCCAAAAAGTCATCGCTTACGCTTCAAGACAATTGAAGGTTCATGAAAGAAACTATACCACTCACGACCTAGAGCTAGGCGCAGTGGTATTCGCCTTGAAAATTTGGCGACACTATTTATATGGTACTCGATGTACAATCTTCACAGATCACAAAAGCCTACAACACATATTTGACCAGAAAGAATTAAACATGCGACAACGACGTTGGGTCAAGCTGCTAAATGATTATGACTGTGAGATTAAGTACCATCCTGGAAAAGCAAATGTTGTAGCAGACGCGTTAAGCCGAAAAGAAAGGGTTAAGACCCTAAGGGTTCGAGCGTTAGAAATGACCATTCGAACGAACCTCACTGCACGCATTCGTGATGCACAACAAGAAGCTCTTAAAGGAGAGAACCGTAAAGCTGAATACCTATGGGGTATGCTGAAATACATGGTGCCAAACGAAGAGGGAGCCTTATACTTCAAGAAGCGTATTTGGGTTCCACTCTATGGTGGCATACGAGAAGTCATCCTTGATGAAGCGCATAAATCGAGATACTCGATCCATCCAGGATCGGACAAGATGTATCAAGACTTGAAGGAATATTATTGGTGGCCGAGACTCAAAAGCGACGTTGCTGTTTATGTTGGAAAATGCCTAACCTGTGCCAAGGTTAAGGCAGAATATCAGAAACCGTACGGCCTACTACAACAACCAGAGATTCCCGTGTGGAAGTGGGAACAAATCTCGATGGACTTCATAACGAAATTACCCAGGACCCCGAGAGGGCACGATATGATATGGGTAATAGTTGATCGATTAACGAAATCTGCGCATTTCCTACCGATCCGAGAGAAGGATAGCACTGGAAAGCTTGCAGAGATATACTTAAGGGAAATTGTGGCACGTCATGGAGTGCCAATCTCAATCATTTCAGACAGAGATGGATGCTTTGTCTCAAGAATCTGGCAATCATTTCAGGAAGCCTTTGGATCTCAGTTAGATCTAAGCACAGCATTCCATCCGCAAACAGACGGTCAGAGCTAACGGACTATACAAACGTTAGAAGATATGCTTCGCGCATGTGTCATGGATCTAGGTGGCAGCTGGGATACTCATCTACCTTTAGTTGAGTTTTCCTACAATAACAGTTATCATACGAGCATAAAAGCCGCGCCGTTCGAAGCTCTGTATGGCCGCAAATGCCGATCGCCCTTATGTTAGGCAGATGCCGGAGATAAACATATGGTTGGTCCTGAACTTGTACAAGAGACAATCGACAAGATTGCGCAGATCCGAGAGCGCATTAAGGCGGCTCGTGATCGACAAAAGAGCTACGCTGATCCGAAAAGAAAATCAGTAGAATTCGAGGTGGGAGACAAAGTGTTGTTAAAAGTCTCACCTTGGAAGGGCGTAGTCAGATTTGGAAAGCGTGGAAAGCTGAATCCACGATACATCGGACCATTCAGAATATTGAAAAGAATTGGTACCGTGGCATACAAATTGGAGTTACCGGAAGAACTTAATGGAGTACATGATACGTTCCATGTATCCAACCTGAAGAAGAGTCCAACACAAGAAAACGTGATCATCCCGGTGGATGAAGTGCATATTGATGAAGCCCTCCGATTTACAGAACAACCCGTTGAGGTTACCGACTAGAAAGTCAACAAGACCAGGAGGAGCAGCGTAAAACTTGTCAAGGTACGTTGGAGCTCTAAGCACGGACCCGATTACACATGGGAACGTGAAGACCAGTTCAAAGAAAAGTATCCCCACCTATTCAAGAAGACTCATGCGAGAGTTAGTTCAGCCTGAATTTCGGGACGAAATTCTTTTAACGGGGGGAGACTGTGACAACTGGCGCCAAACCGGTAATTTCCGTACACTTTAACCATTATTTAATGACTGCAATTATGTGCTTAATTATCAGCAATGTCTGAACACATACTAAACAAGTGAATTCATGCACGTTGTATACTACAAAAATATTGCTTTATGCATAAACGAGAGCGTTGCGTCAGAAATAATAGTAAACTCACCGGTAAGACACACTGTGTCAACAGAACTGCAGAAAGTAGTCGGACAATAAAATTGAGGCCTAGGTGTAGGTCCGACGACAAAAGTACATTAAAACCCAAGAGTACATATAAGGGTTTAATTTATAAACATTGCGAAAGCAAAAATAAGCACTAAAAAGCACCCGAAACGCACTTTAAGTGCAGAATTTTTTATAATTCAGCAATAATTCAACTTTTAGACATGTGAATATTATGCAGAAATGTCGTTTTATTATCCAGAATATTTCCCCAAGTGTTGGGAATCGAAAGGGATACAAAAAGGTACTTAAAAGACACTAAAAAGTGTAATTTAGCACTTTAACGGATTAATATCCAACCGAACAACCGGACTTTACCCGGAACCTAAAAATATTGTCAATGACATTGTTTTTCTTTTCTTGAGCCAGTCAGAGTCCCTGAATACCCTAACACCCGCTATTTTACATAACACTCTAGTAACTTAATTTAATTCCTAACAAATTATACCTAAGCACTAACTATCAAAGTTGGAATCCAACCAAATACTTTCCCCCTTATAACCGATCGGTCCATGTGGGACACACTCCACTAATTTTGTGATTATTTTATTTAACAATGTTCCATATCTAACCTACATGATATCTAGTGGTTAAAAAAATATGGATAGTTTATAAATATGAACCATGGGACCATTACATTCACAAATCACCACAACAAAACTTGAACACTCTTCCTCTCTTCTCTTGATACCTATGGCCGATCACACACACCCATATCCACACATTTTCCAATTTGAATCTTGCAAACCCACTCACTTATAAAGGTGAAGGATCACATACGAGGAGACCCGGTGCTTACGGATTGCCAAGGACCTCACCACAACGCTATTAACCACCCGTTTTTCGTCTAGTTTCTTCCCTAGCCATGAGCTAGTAGTAAGTGTGTCTAAACGTTCTCTTTTTCATATTTAACGTGGTTAATAAGAGATTTAACGGATAAAAATTATGAACACTAGAGATCAAAGTTTAAATTCTACTAAAAATGATGAACAAAGTGGTTAATGAGTAAATATTAGTGTAAAACTCTTGGATCTTGTTTTGTTATGATTATTTATTATTGTTGGATGCTAGTAGGGGAACGGATCGTCATCTAACCACGCTAGGTCATGTTCATGGAACATGAACTAGCACTATGTTTAGTGTAAAAATAACTAGATGACGAACCCTTTCACTCACAAACATGAACTTGTGTAAAAACGATTTTTCTTATGTAATGGAGTTCTAAACTAGTAGATCTACGGATCTACAAGTGGTATTTTTGAAGAACCAAGTGTATGATGAAATCACGTTTAAAAAGCCGGATCTTTCTCAAAATAAAGACATTTTTGAGAACCAAAAAGTGTGTAGACACTTGTGTAACGAAAGGATTTAACCAAGAAATATTTTCGTAAATACCGACTAGAAGTTGCAAAACTTCATATTCTTTAAAAAAATAAAGTTTTCGAGATAATGATTTTATTTCTAGAGATGGAAAGACTTACTAAATGTGCTAGTAAGTTACTACACATTTTTGTAAATATTCAAGTTCATGAAATGGAGAAATTAGTGATTATTGTTGATTGTTGTTGATGATTGTTGACGATTTAAAAGAAAATAAACACATGTTTTGAAAACATGGGAAACCTCCATTTTTAGGGGAAACTCTGTCAAAATTTTTATAAATTTTGACACTTAGAAAAATATAAGTTTTTGAGAAAATTATTCCCTTTAAATGTATTTAAGAGTATTACCAAGGTTTCCCTAAATTTTGGTGATAAGAAATGAGGATTTCTTCAAGAATAAATATGGATATAAGTATGTATATTTTTGAGAGAAAAATATATATTATTTTATCACCAACTTTTGTGCTAAGTGTATAAAGTATGTGTTATACGTGCTAGTGTATTAAGACTTAAAAATACACTAAATACTCATGAGGAGTATTAACATAAAAATACACATACAACATAGAAGATACATAATTCGGGTGCAAAGTACAAAATACAAAAAGCTGATATTTATTTTTGAGAAAATAATATAAGTAAGACATTTAGTTAAAAATATAAAATATTTTTAACACAAGAAAATATACACAAAAGAGAGTGACTGTACTTGTGCGACGCAAGTCTAGTGACTAACGTTAAGAAAACGCGTATAGGTTACGACGTTAATTAAGCAAATCCGGTGAAGTTTACGACGCACAGGAACGCAAAGTTGTGAGTTCATGCTCCCCCTTTTCTTTAACTGTTTTCAGTTTTTATAACTTCGGGGGTGAAATACATGTACAAATATTATTATGTTTATTAATGGTATGATAATAAGAAGCACACCTGGTGAGGACGAGTATCAAGTGTGACAAGATATAAGAATACAAAAGGCACACTTGGTGAGGACGAGTACCAAGTGTGATGATATATAAGAATATAAGAATCGCACTTGGTGAGGACGAGTACCAAGTGTGATGAGATGTAAGAATGTAAGAAGCGCACTTGGTGAGGACGAGTACCAAGTATGATGCGTTATGAGAAATGATACGAGAAATCGTGTCAACAATATACCTAGACCGCAGAACAAAAGGTTAGATCTAACGGGTGCCGGGCAGCCACACTCTCGGTGAGGGCGAGAATCGAGTAGTGCTTTTGTGTCTCAGAATATACCAAATAAATGCCTAAGGTTTGGTGACTTCCTATGTCGTGTCACATATTAATGGCTTTGCAACCCATTAACAATCCTGATACTTACAGGAATATTGTATTTACATAAAATTCATACCATACTAAAACTTGATTAAAACTTGAAGTACGTTGGGTACTCAAGAAAAACTTGATATATAACTTGAAGTATGTGGGGTACTCAAGAAAAACTTGATTTATAACTTGAAGTACGTGGGGTACTCAAGAAAGGGGGAATTATACTTGAGTACGTGGGGTACTCAAGAAAAACCTGAATTATACATAAGTACTTGGAGTACACATGAATACTTGATTTATATATGAAAACTTGATTTATACATGACTCAAACTATGTTTTCATACAAAGTATACAAACGTGAAATACAAAAACTGCATGAATTCACACCAACATTATGTTGACGTTTTTCCAAAACTCACATGTATTTCAGGTAACTAGGATGGATGTGCGCGCAGTCTCGCTTATGCTTGTGGATGTCGCTTATGTTTATCTTTAAATAAAGTTGTAAACTTTTTAAGACAATGTTTTATGCGACTTAGCGATGTAAACGCTAAACTTATGTTTTCAAATTATGGTATTTGATGTTTTTACGAGCATATAACATGTTTACCTTTCGTATGCAATGAGAACCTTTCATGATCACACCTCGTGCTTCCGCCGCAGAAAGGGGTGTGACATATAGGTTTGCTATAAATTTTTGATTTAAAATTTCTATCCTTGCTCCCTGCAAGATTTCAGAAATCCTAACGGTTTCTCTATTAGTTGTCTCTACTATGCATTCTTGTGGTAGTTTAGTTAATGACTGATTTAGAAATTTGCAAAATGATGTATTAATAAAACTTTGGTTTGCACCAGAGTCAAATAATACTTTAGCAAAGACATCATTAACTAAAAGCGTACCAACTATGACATCTGGAATCATCTTGGCTTCATCTGCAGTCAGAACAAATGCTCTAGCATTTTTAGCATTCTTGTTATCTGGAGCAGGAGCTAATTTTGGACAATTAAGCTTGATGTGGCCTTGTTCTCCGCAGTTGTAACATATACGGATGTTAGCCTTTTTCCTGCAATTTTCTTCCTTGTGTCCCGATATTTTGCAAAAGTTACAGTATATGGAGCATCTTCCTGAATGCTTTCTTTTGCAATTCCTACAGTAAGGTGTAGAGGTAGAATCTATATTTTTCCCATGATTAGAATTTCCAGAACGAAATTCTTGTGTGAGCTTTTGGGTTAGGTTCCTTCTTTGATCCTCTTCTCGGGTACGTACTAATTCATCAGTCAAGGTATTGGCTAGTTCTACAGCTTCTTCTATGGTTTGAGGTCTAGCTGCCTTGACTACGTGTCTAATCTCCCCAATTAATCCCCAAATATAACGGGAGATTAACACTGGTTCTGGTGAAGCAAGAGTTGGTACTATTCTAGCATATTCAAAGAATATTTTAGTGTATCCCTTACTATCCACACCAGTCATTCTAAGGTTTAGGAATTTGTTTGCATCTGTTCTTTTTCATTAGGTGGGCAGAATTTCCTTTCTACTTTGTTTTTAAATTCTTCCCATTCCATATTGTAGGTTCTATCACTTCCTTTTGATTGGAGGATAGTGTTCCACCATTCTAATGCTGCATTTTTAAACAGATTAGAAGCAAACAATATTTTATCTTCTTCAGCACACTTGCTTATCCTTAAGACTGCCTCAGTCTTTTCTATCCAGCGTAAGGTTGCAATGGCCCCTTCGTTGCCTGAGAATTCCATTGGTTTACAAGACCAGAATTCTTTATAAGAACAACCATAAGGCATGGTTCTTCTTCTCTTGGGAATAGGCAATTGAAGTACTGGCCCATTGTTCACGCTATTTTCTGGTTCAATTGGTCGCTTACTGCTATGTTTACTTTTATTATCCGCATCCTTAACATTTTGAAGAATAAATGGCATTGCATCTATAATTCCTTGTGCCACTATGTGTTGAATAGCACTATTATCCACTTGATTTCCATTGTTATTGATGCTCGGATTATCATTAACCACGTTAATGTTACTCTGGTTATCGTTATTCATATTTTCTTGATTTCCTTCGTCGGCCATCTGAATTTTAAACATTTATTCCATATTAATATCACAATTTATATCTAATATAGTTAATCACATGACACACAATCTAGCCAAAAACGTAGATCATTGCTACTATACTCTTTTTATATACTTATGCGTCTATTACATACTAGTACTGAAATGAAATTACAATACCAACAGAAATAGAATCATACTAATATGCCTCCGTACACACATATATTTTATTATTATTATTATTACTACTACTACTACCATTTTCTCCCTTCACACATTCACGGATATGGATTTATCCAAAAATCCATATTGCGCTCATCGTATTTCCTTACGATACGCTCTCCCACCTGACGCATTCTCTCACTGGTCTCGAAAATTTCCTCCCCAAAAGTCCTAAGTTCTTGAACGTTTTCTGCACTCATTGGGGGTGCAGGTTCTTGGACTGGGTTTGGAATCTGGGGTGCGGGTTCCTAATATGGGGGTGACAGTTCATGAAATTGGTAAGGATCCTCTAATATCTCCCTAATATAATCATCTTGATAATAGGGATCTAAAGGGTCCATACCTGGGTAAACTTCTATGTTCTGTATGGGTGGATAATCTTGGATAGGGTAACGTTGCACAAAGTCCCTATTGTCGTCCCACCAGGGGTCGTAATTCGGGTCTATAGGGTTTGGTGCAGACACCCTAGGGATTTCTTCTGGGTTAAAGTCATGCATCTCCACTTGGTTTTCCTGATTTTCTATCTCCATGGGTTGTTCTGGGTTTTGTGGTTGTGGGGCTACTACTTGTTCCAGACTTGGGTCAGCAGCAGTTGTAGCTAGGATATGGAAATTAGCTAGGCTTCTATTAAGCATATCTTGAGTATGAGCATCTGTCTCTCTTTTAATAGCTGCTAAAGCTCTTTGCTGTTGCAATTTTCACATTCTTTTCCTACGAGCAAAAGCTTCTTTACTGAACCATCCTCGTTTCTTATTAGGAAATGGTTCTTCAGATTGAGCTCTAAAGGAAAATATTCCCTCCTCATGATCAGCAGAATACCCCAAAAGGGCAGGCTGTGATGATGTACCTTCACTCCTAGGTGATTCAGACAACTGACGATTCACATCTGATGGTCCTTGATCACTCATACTGAAACTAACAAATAGTCAAATAACACATAACAAATAATTACAGTCACGTATTTCCGTAATTTATTTCATAACAAAAAAAAATATAGAATTTAAGTGTCAGCAGAACACTTCTCTGGCTCAGACCAGTGGCTAGGCTCTGATACCACCTTCTGTCGCAACCCCCGATCCCTTATCTGTCCCGGGAACGGGCGGACGCAAACTCAGTAGTGGTGGTATCAGTTATTTAATCTTACAGCGGAATTTACATCAGGACCGTAGTTAGGAAATGTTTATCAGAGTAAAACCACCTCATTTAATATTAATAATCACATGGGTAAAACCCAAGTTTCTTATTACAATATATTTATAGGGACAAACCCTATTTTTCCCAAGCCTTCAGTGCTCTCCAGCTGGCTTTTCACTAATTGGCTGTCACATTGTGTTACCTGTAACACGTTTTAAAAACATTTGTCAGTCGGAAATACTGGTGAGTGAATCCCAGTTTAATCAAGAAACATTTATTAATTAAAACAGTATTGAGAGCAATCACATTGTTTATTTCTACACAATTACTCATTCAGTATTTGCCACTCGACCGGATCTATGGCTATGGCCAATTACCCATTGGCTAACTCGTTGTCCAATGATAATGTACTGTCGTTCCCGACTTACTACTACTCGTAGTAATAAATTTTGTATACAAAACCCCATAATACCGGCAGTAATTGAAGAACTACAAAGACTCAATCACCGCTTAATCATATTGTAAAACAATTAAGGTTTTGTAAAATATTCCAAAAAGGTTAACAAAAAGAGGATAAACTCACATTGCTATCTTAGGCTTCTCGTAAGGGTTTCCTGGATATAATCTATAATTTATACAAATGTACATTGGTTAGTATCATAACCCTTTGAAAATATTAATGATACCCTCCCCGAGACGGCATTCCAACAACTACGTCGGGCAGAACCACGACAGTTGTTACAGAACCCTATCGGGCAGCGTAACTATTATGAAACTGGGGTTATAATACTTACAATGGAGCAGAACCTTGCAAATTAGGGGTATAATACCCAAATATTATGCTTAATACTTTCAGAATTCGAGATTGAGAATTGAGAATGAGCGACGGAAAACGAAAACTGATGCCTGCTATTTATAGTTCTGATATACGACTCTCACGCGACCCGCATAAGATAAGCACAAGGCTTACGCCGCCCGCGTCAACCTTGGTCAACGCTGTAGCTTAGCTGGGTCAGCTAATAGACTTGCCATGATGACGACACGTGTCGGCCTGGGATGTCTCCGCGTTTCATGATCTATCGCGGCCCGCGTCAACTGTCTAAAACTCTCACGTGGCCCGCTTGAACTAAAGAAATCAGCGGAGTCAACTCCAGTCTTAATACCGCCCGCGTGAGATGTTGGGGTGGGTCTACGCGGCCCGCCTCAACTCCATTTTTCTTATTTTTAATTTATTTTATATGTTATAATCTATTTCGGGCTCGGTTTTCACATACGGGGTGTAATATAATACATATGGGGACATTTTTCAATATAATGGAGTGTCGAAAATATTTATGAGAGTGTTGGTTTTATCGAGGGTTGTTACAAATCGTCTCTCCATTCGCCAACGGGATGCGAATGATATTCTCGTGGCATACGATCTCAGCTCGGTTACTTGATAACCAATCCATTCCAACTACCACATCGAAGCTTCCCAACTCGACTGGCAGAAGATCAAGCGTAAACTCATGCTTCCCAAGCTCTATTACACATCCTCTAATTGCTTCGTTTGCCTCTACTAGCTTCCCATTGGCTAGTTCTATTGAATATGGAATATCTAGCTTACTAGCTACTAACCCAATCATTTTCTTAAATTCTAAGGATACAAAACTATAATCGGCACCAGTATCAAACAGTACAGATGCAAAGTGTTGGTTGATAGGGAACGTACCCGTAACTACGTTCGGATCTTGGCGAGCTTCCCTAGCTCCAATGTTAAAGACTCTCCCCTGGGCTTGGTTGTTCTTTGGGCAATCTCTCTTGAAATGCCCAACATCACCACATCTAAAGCAACCTTGTCTATTTCCCGAAGTGCATAGATTGTTGTTTGCTCCACGATTTCCACTACCAGCTTGGTTTCCAAAACCACCACGATTTCCATTTCCTCCCTGGTTGTTTCTATTACCATCGCCGTTTCTACCACGGCTTCCATTGCCATTTCCTCTCTAGCCACCATTCCCACGACTAGTACCAACCCAACACGTCTCCTTCGAATGACCATTCTTTCCACAAGTTTCACACTTCCTAACTCTACACTGGCCGGCATGATGATACTGACATGAATTACATTTGGGCAAGGTGCCCAAGTATCCTTTTCCTTTGATCTCAACCCCAGTAGCAGCAACTTATGCTTCATCTGGCGGGTTAGCGTCGTTATGCTTGTTGGCATTGCTCGCACGAGTACCCTTCTTGAAGTTGGAGAATTTCCGCCTGTTCTCTCCAGACGACTCGACATGAGTCTCCTTCTTCTTTCCATCAGAGATTGAAAACTTGTTCAGCCTAATCGCTTCTTCCGTCAATGCCACGCTCAAATCAATAGCCTCAGTGATTGTTGAAGGCTTTGACATCGTCACCATGCTCATGATTTGGGGTGCCAATCCCCAAATAAAACGCTCGATTCGCTTGAACTCCGGATCAACCATGTAAGGAACAACGCGAGATAAGTCATGGAATCTCTGTACATACTCAGAAATCTTTGGACCATCCATCTTAAGATTCCAAAACTCGGTTTCCAATTTCTGGATCTCAGCCTTTGAACAGTACTTCTTGCGCATGAGTTCTTTCATCTCGTCCCAAGTCATAGCATATGCAGCTTCTTCTCCCAAAGTCTGAACTTGTAGGTTCCACCATGATAGGGCTCCGTCTAGGAAAAGTCCAGAAATGTAGGTGACCTGGTGCTCCGACGCACGCTTTCTCATTCTCAGCACAGAATCGGTTTTCTCAACCCATCAAACGAAAGCTACAGCACCTCCAGTGCCGTCGAAATTCAGAGGCTTGCAGTCAAGGAACTGCTTGTAGGTACAGCCTGTACAAGCAATATCATTCACAGAAAGCATTAGCAACACACATGGAATATCCAATTGTAACGTAATGTGGCTTTAGTGACTTAAACATTACCATGAGGTGGGTTATTTCCTGAGGTACCTCCGCTGTGTTCAGAGCGCAAGGCCTCATGTTGTGCTATTGCTTGTGAAATCCGTTCTTGTAGTTCAGCCTCTGTTGTGGGCAACTAGTTGTTTCTTTGCGGAGGCATCTTCTAGAGAAGATTGTATAGGTCAGGTCTTATGCATATATTAAGTATGTTGTACGTGTACGTGTATGTAATAGCATTTATCAAAGCAAAGTAAGCATATAACATCACACCCATATTACCAATGTATAATTCAACAATGTATATAATGAGAACGTTGCGATTGAGCTTTCATAAATCATTGACCACAAATACAGTTACATGTTCTACAAATGTATCGTATCACATCAAAAGGGACTACATGGTCACACCACCCTTGTCCAAAATGTCTATCAGTCTACAACATTCATATACTCAAAAAGCGGTCTCCAAAAGGCTTTGCAAGCTAGGCTTAATAGCGACACTCTCATCAAAAGCAAGCTACCTACATAAGACCAAAAACCGGCTATGCTGATGGCGGTGGAGGAAGAGGTGGAGGAGGAACAGAAAGCAAGCTGCGCACATGCGCGAGCTCCTCCTCAAGATCATAAACGTGACACAACAGATAACTGATCTGCTGCTCCATGGTGAGAAATCGAACATCAAAATCTGGATAAGGCAAAAGAGGAGCAGGTGGAGTCGCAAAAGGTGACGAACATGAACAAGGTGGAGGACGTGGAGTCCTCTCAAGCTCCATAACTCTACAACACAGAATCTCCTGCTGAAGCTGCAATGACAAGAGTAGCTCATCCCTCGTGTAACCAATAAACTGGGAGGGATGGTATGGATCAGAAACTGGCATAGTGTTCGGTGGAAACCATATGAGTGGCTCGCCTGGCAGTGTAGAAGTAAAATGAGCAGTAGGTGTATACTAGGGCTTGTGAGGAAAAGCTCCTGACACGTGTGGAACATGGCTAGGATGCTGGCTAGACGGACCTTCCCCTAGACGGGGTGCGGGAATGTCCTCCAAGAAGGTGATAGGCAGGTCAGTGCGGTATACATCAGACACAATCGGGTGAATAGGGGAAACATCAACAGATGCATGTGTGTGAGGGGGAGTGACTGGCTCAACGAAAGGAGGTACATCATCATCATCATCTATCCACCCATTGCTGGTGGAAGCGTATCGGGGGTCTATATGGTCGGCAAAAGTAGCAGGGTCAGGGGGTGCAGGAATCGGGTCTGGTACAAGTGGTGCAACAACAGGTATGCCAAATGGTACAGGATCAAGATCAGGTAAAGGCTCAGGAGCAAGTGCCAGCTCGGGATCAGCAGGTGCATCAATAGGCTGATCGACAGGAACAAAGTAGATCTCATGTCCAGGCTCAACGTCATGTGGGGGAACCGTTGCAGCCGACATGGCTGTGTCATCATCAGTATCAGGGGCGTAACGTCGCAGTCCCACTGCATGCAAGGCGGTGGATGACACAGACTCGAAAGAATCTGGAGCAGAATGATCAGAGGAAACCTCAATGATAGGAATCTCAACGAGTGGAACAACAATGACATCCTCAGTTGGAACTCCGTCACCCTGGGCATCATCAGGGGGGACCATCAATGAAAAGATCGACATCATCATCAGACAAGTCATCAAAAGGAAAATCCTCGAGAGCAAAGGCCGCAAGAGGTAAAGGGGCGAGGATCGGAGCCACGACGTGCTCACCATCGGGATGTCCGAGGATGAGATAGTCCTGGTCAGGAATAGGAATAAGAACGGGATCCTCGTCAGGTAAACCATCAGCATGCGGTACATCGTCGCCAAAGTCGGGTAGTGCAAAAGGCTGGAAATCATCATCGTCATCCGACATCATCTCCGGGTCACTCTCAGTGTCGGAGGTAAAAATCTCAGGCTCTGGGACAATCTCATCGTCAGAGACAATGGCCATGGGGTCGACAGTATCAGACAGTCCACTCTCAGATGAAGACATAGTGTCTGTAACAAAACAATCACCACATATGCACATATATCAACAATCATCATTAAGTATGTAAGTAACAACAATATAATAATGTATCTATCCTAGTCTTCCCAGACTATCCCACCCAGTCTCTCAGACTGAACTACCTAGTCTCTCAGACTAAACCTCCTAGTTTCTTAAACTGAACTACCCAGCCTTCTCAGACTGAACCACCCAGTCTCTTAGACTGAACCATAAACATAAATTTTGAAGCGTATTTCGTGTCTTTTGTTTGTAAAAATGTTTGTTTCCTGGATCTGGGCGTTTCGAGTATGCAATGAGAATATGTTGTGAAAATATTTTCGTGAGAGCCCTATTGATTGTAGTCTAGACTCGAGAAAGAATCCTAGTTTGCTACAATCGAAGCTCTGATACCAAGCTGTCACACCCTGACTTTTGCGGAAGCGTGATTATGGTGTGACTTTCTTAATATCATTGCATTCAATCATAACAACAACTATATGATAAAAACCACAGATTTGTCATCCATTAAATAAGGTTAAAACATAACAACATTGTTTTAAAATGCAGACTTCAAACACAAGTTTTACAAACCATATGAATTGTTTAGGTGTTCACGAAGGACTCATCAAAAGACATTCAATAAAACCAAGGTTTGGAAGACGTGTCTCGTCCAGGAATAAGACACCCAACCCAAACCTCAAAACCATGGATGACATCTTTATTCACAACACAGCATGAAACTTCCAACGCCCGCCAGATCCACTTACTAATTCCTTGAAATACATGTATTTTGAAAACATCAACAAAAGTTGAGCGAGTTCATGTGTTTGTTTGTGTGTATGAGTAAACCTTTGAAAGTATGTCTGTATGTATGTAAATCCTGGTATGAAAGCAACAAGGAAAAACAGATCACCAATGGTTTGCAAGGCCATTGATATGTGTGAAGTGATCCAGGAAAACTCAAACCTAGCAGATTTGTCTCCGGGAATAAGACATAGTCACCACATGGGCCACCCTGGTCCGCATGGGTGTGGGCTCGCCACACCCAAATAGATCTATCACTCATGTCCCTTGGTCCTACAACGAGGATTAATGGCCTTAAGTGTTGTACCCACAACTCACATGATCAAGTAGTACCCTTCCTTAGCTAACCATACCATGTATAAAACGTTTGTAAACAGTTGTAACATGTATTTCACCCCCGAAGTTATAAAAATTGAAAACAGTTAAAAGAAAAGGGGGACATGAAACTCACAGTCTTGCGTCTTCAACAATCGTAACTCGTACTTCTCCGGTGAACATGACTACCTACAATGTACTAATGTCTATCAGACGAATGGGCCGTGCCTTGACTTAATGTTAACGTTTCTGAGTTACGTTTCTTTTATGCCATCGATATTATTCGAAGTTATATAATTTTTGCCAAAATAATTAATATTTTAACTTAAATTATATTTGTTACATTTTGGAATAATTGTTAAACAATACATATTAACTTAATACTTCCCAAGTATTGATACTTGTATTTCCTTCCCAAGGATGGGGGTATCTTAAACATGTGTATTCGCATTCTTGTTTTTGTATATATCTTGCCATGTATTTGTGTTGTATTCTGGTGGGTATTTATACGTGTGAAAATACGTATTTTATGGTGTTCATTAAGTATTCATATACTTAAATTTTATATTAAACCTTCCGGAATATTATTTCTAATAAAAGTCCACCAATATATATATTTCCAAAATATATATTTAAGAAATATTACTTAGAAAAATTATTTGTAATTTTTCTCTTGGCAAAATATTTATAGTTCCAAAATAATATATTTTCATGTCTATCTTTAGAAAATATATATATACTTATCTTTATCCAAAAATAATGTATTTCATATTTACTCAAGAAAATATATATTTTTCCCAAAGATAATATATTTTCTAATAACTCCAAGGAAAATATATACATTTATACTTGTCAAAAATACTATATTTTTCCTTTTTCAAAATATGATATAACTTTGTGATAACCATAAAAATCATATTTTCGTTTCCTTGTGTCCTAAATATTATTTATCAAATATACTTGTGAATTTAATTCCGGAATATTTTGCAAGTTACATTTCTTGTTCGGTTTCGCCAATATATTGTGTGTAACTTGTATATTTTATTCCTTGATATTTTTGTAATATTTTGGATAGTAATCCTTGGTATTTTGATGTGTTACATTATTACATGCCCTAAATTAATATAACTAATACACCAAGTATACAAATAATCACACATGTGTGTCTTTGATGTATATATATAGAATATATATATATATATATATATATATATATATATATATATTCTAAATATATATCTAGCCACTTTAATTTATAAAAACCAACCTCCAATATTTGTATTTTTGTAACCAAAAATTATGGCAAAGTTTATATGGAAAACTCATGGTTAAAATACACTTGTAAATATTTATTTGAAAATATTTTTCTAAGTGTTTATATTTTTAGAAAATATTGCCATAGTTTCCCCTAAAAATGGAGGTTTCCATGCTTTCAAGCATATCATTTTCTTTTGTAAAATCACCACAATCAATGTACAATCAACTCTAAACAACTTACACTTACCAATCTTGCCAAAATCATGCATA
This sequence comes from Helianthus tuberosus, assembly GCA_030545235.1. Lineage (NCBI taxonomy): Eukaryota > Viridiplantae > Streptophyta > Magnoliopsida > Asterales > Asteraceae > Helianthus > Helianthus tuberosus. The sequence continues at coordinate 23,548 of JARYGA010044846.1, forward strand.
TTCCACTACTTCATGAACTTGAAAGTTTATGAAAACTTGTAGTAACTTGGTAGTGTGTTTAGTGAGTTTAGTTACCCTTTAAAGTGGGGTTGTTTATATAAAAACTTCATTCTTGAAAGACTTAGATGTTTACAACATGTAATCATACTTTACAAAAATGTTACTTCATGTAATCTTCTTGTTACAAAAGTGTTTCTACACTTGTTTAACTACCAAAAATAGAGTTTGCTTATGTAAGAACCAAGATCTACTAAAACTCATATTTTAAACTTGGTTCTTTTGGAAAACCATTCATAAATTTTAGATCTATATGATTATTAACTCACTTTGATTATTATTTTTCAAGAAACCAAAGTATTCTTCTCAAGTTCATGATTTAAGTGTGGATGATCTTTCATCCCACCACATTCTCACTTTCTCATCTTGCTAAACTATGTTTCTAATCATGATCTAGCAAGATGTTATGATGATCAACATTATTTCTATAAACAATCAAAGATCAACAAGCATACATCTCATAAACAACTTAGTTTCATCAAGATTACTTCATAAATCAAGCTTATGTTCAAGTTCCATGCTTATGTTCTTTAGTGTTCTTGATGTTCTTGATTATGATACTACTTTAACCACTCAAAATAGAAGTAATATGGAGTGTTCAAAGATCTTACCACTAGCTCAAGGCTAGGGGTGAATCAAGTGTAGAAAATGAGTGGATAAAAGCAAGTAGAGAAGGTCCTTCAAGTTCCAAAGCCATCAAGCTTCCTTGTATACCTCCTAGCACCCTTGTATAATCTTGGAATGGATGAACAATGTTGGATGATGATGGTGGTGGTGTGGCTAGTGTTCGGCCGAGAGGAAGAGCAAGAGAGGGAGAGAGTTAAGTGTGTGAAGATTATGAGCTCTTGTTCCACCATACTATACTTATAACCATCCTCATGTTAATCCCTTCTGTAATATGCCATAAAAGGGGGAACAATATCTAGTTTAATATTGAAATAAAATCTTGGGGTATGGGCCGATTACTAGGTGGGGGGGGGGGGTATGTAGAGTAGGTTTAATCATCTAGTTAGTTTATGATTGAAATCCAAGTATTAGTTAGGGGTTTTAGTTACTAGATATTTATATGATGTTCGGGGACCATAACTAGCTTGGAAACATTAAAACAATGCTTCTAGTGTAAATTTGGTTTTTGGGGAATGTCCGATTGTTCGGTTAAATACTGATTCGTTAAAGTGCTAAACCTTGCAGTTTAGTGTGCTTTATGTATCTTTTTGTGACACTTTTAATTCCTGACACTTAGGAAAGTATTCAGGACCCTTTTATCATGTTTTTGCATAATATTTATAGGTTTAAATGCTGATTTATGCTGAATTTTGCTAAATTCAGCACTTTGGGTGAGTTTTAGGCACTTTCCGGCACTTAAACTATCACCTAGAAAAAGCAGTTTTGTGATCCTTACTTCCCTACACTCTATAATAGTGTAGTACTTAATTTATGACTCATACTGGGTCTCAAAACACTGTCTGTCTATGTACTGAACTCCATCAGCATTTTCCCGGTTTGTCTGTTAACTGTGCTAACTGTGTTTCGCGCATCATTTGTGTCAATAAAGTTCTCATGCAATCAATGATATGTCATTTGCAATATGTGATGCACATGTGTGTATAAAGCAATAATCAGAAAGCAGTTAATTGTAATTCAGCACAGTCATTAAGCACTTAATCAAGATTAATTAATTGTACGGATACCTGGATTTTTGACAGTTGTCACAAAAAATACTTCATAAGATCACTCCACACAAGTCTACAATTGATTTCTGATGATTCCAGGTGTCCCTTATGCATGAAATATTGTTGGCTCAGCTCCTGGATTCGAAAAATGGCATGCAAAGGCGGTGTAACCTGACTAACCTGCAGCTGTGTAGATTTTTCTGCACTTGACACTCTTACCCGGCCCGCGTAAGAGTTGTCTAAGGCCTACGCGGCCCGCGTCAAGGGCAGCTCCGGTCACCAAGTTTTAGTTATTGCAATTTCAGTCCCTGGTCCCTCTAAAACTTGTTTTAACTTGCGTTTATTGCACTTTTAACCCCCAAACATGACTTTTAAGGGTCTTGAGCCTTTAAACATTTATCAATAAGCTTTTGGTTAGTTACGAGGTCACCCAAATGGTCTTGAATTGCAACGTTGAGGCATTTGACCCTTATTTCTTGGAATTAATACTTTAATTATTTATGTGCGTCGAAACTCCACGAATTAATATCCGATATTCTCGAGATCATAATATATAATTATTATAATGTTTTTGGGCTCGTTAAGAGGTCACTCAAAGGTTACGTTCAACATGTTGACACTTTTAAACCCTATGCTTCGTAAGATCCTTATTTTAAGCACAAACGACTTTCCATGTTCGATAAATTATTCGTTAAAGAATACGAACGTCGTGTGAGGTCAATCAGAGGCACATGAATGGCATGTTGACACTTTGGATCCCTTTACTTACATATTTACATTGTTTGGCAACTTTAGTCCCTCATAATCAAGTCCTTACACGTTTAAAGTCCATGACACGTGTCTTTATTACATTGGTCGTGATTTTACGAGGTGTTTACAACCACCCCCACCATCCTCTCCACCGCACCACCCCACCACCTGACCTGACCTAACCAGAACCATCAACCTCTCCCACCAGCCACCACCTACACTATCGCCTAACCATCAGCCACCACATCCACCATCGCCTAGCACCATCGCCTATGCCTTTAAAACCCCAACCTTAACCATCACCTCCAACTCTCTGTTCGGTTGTTCAGATCTAACATGTTCGAGTTTCAAGATGTGGCTGAAAAAATGATGATTTGGGGGTAAAAAACGAACAGATTGACGGCTTGGGATCTTGCAGACCGTGTCACACCCTGGCTTTGCGGAAGCGTGGTTAATTTGGTGTGACTTCTTAATACCATAGCTTAACCATAACAAAGCTATATGAAATAAAATCATGCAAGATCATCCATTTGATTAAGTTTTAAAACCAGAGTAACATACCATTGTCTTAGAGACTTACAACATCATAACATAAAACATTGTCTTGAAAAACATAAATATCAACATGAGGTAAACGCAGTTTAAGATTTGTGACTTGTCCAGGAAAGAGTCACATTTCCTAAACTGGGATAACCTTGGAACCCTTATGCAGCGGGAAAACATAACATACCGCGCCAGATCTTTAATTTCCTGAAATACATGTAAGTTGAAAAATCAACAATAATGTTGAGCGAGTTCATGTGTAGTGAGTATGTAAAACACTTGTAAGTATAAAATTTCCCTGGTATGTAGCAGTGTAAGGAAAAAGAGATCACCAATGGTTTGCAAGGCCATTAGTATGTGTGAAGTGCAAGTAGGAAGACTCAAACCTAGCAGATTTCGCATTGGGTACAAAGTCACTCCAAGGTCCGTTCTGTTGGGCCTCTCAGAGGTCCGTTCTGTTGGGCCTAGAGTTGGGCTCGCTACACCCAGATAGATCTACCGCTTACGTCCCTCGGTCCTGCAATGAGGATTAATGGTCTCCAGTTTCTACCTATCCACTCACATGATCTAAGTAGTAAACCTCCTTACGCTAACCATACCATGTATAAAGTACTTGTAATCAAAGTAACATGTATTTCACCCCCGCAGTTAAGAAAACTGAAAACAGTTAGAGAAAAGGGGGACATGAACTCACAGTGAAGCGTCTCTACCAAGTATCTCCTGCTCACGCAGCTGTGCGACGACCTACAGGTGCTAATTTCTATTAGACGGACGGCCGTGCCTTAGCTTTATAGTTTAAGTCTTTGGGAAATAGTTAGACAACTATTTCGTGTTTACATTCTGTATATACTTGGTAGTTAATCTCCTTCCCAAGGATGGGGGATTCAATACATGTGCGTTCAAATTATATCATTAAGTCTCACTTAATATATATATATTTCCAATTCCAAAATATAAGTATTTTTCTCAAAAATATTATATTTTCATTTCACATAATTTTTCTCCAATAATACGTTGTTAAAATACGCGTTCATAAATATTTTCGTAAGTGCGTAAGTTACGTTTTAACAATCGAGTGGTAATATACTTACTGGTGTAACTTATATATTTATGGTGAAAGCGTTCGTATTATTTTGGATTCGTTAACGTTCGTAAATATTATTTTTACTCTAAAAATAATATCTATGTATTTTCACAAAATAATCATAAACAGTGTGTGAAAATATATATTTATCACGTTAAATCTTGTGAAAATCCCACCTCCGAATATTTAGTAAATAAAGTCATGGCGAAATTCATATTTCGAAAACATGTCAAAAATAATTCTAACACTTGTAGTGTAAATAGTTCTAAGTGTTAGGTTGTTAGAAAAATTTCGCCAGAGTTTCCTCTGTAACTGGAGGTGGCCACGCTTTCAAGCGTATCATTTTCTTTAACAAATCAACTCAACAATTTTCTTTATTTGATCAGAACAACTTTTCTCACAACAATTAATCAACATGTGTGTAAATTGCCAAAAATTTCATGAACTTGCAGTTTTCCCAAAACTGTGGTGTAAATCCCCTTAAATTTAGTAGATCTTCGTATAAGGTAATTTGATCTTGTAAAAACCTCGTTTTTAGAGAAAATCCATCTTTACAACTTCTTGTCAACTTTTACAAAAATAGTTATTTTGTCGAAACTTTGTGTTACACAAGTGTTTACACACTTGTGTGTTCTAAAAACCATTCTTGTTAGTGTAAGATCCGTCTTTAGAAAACATGATTTCTTTGATACGTGGTTCTTTGAAAATACCACTTGCAGATGCGTAGATCTGCTAGTTTTTAAACATAATTTCACAAGTAAAACTCTTTTACTCAAGTTCATGATTCGCGTGTGGTAGAGTTTCACCTTTTAACCCTTGTATTATTCAAAACAAGCTTATGTTAAGATCCATGATCTTACCAAACCGGGTTAAACGATGATCCGAGCTACCACATCATAGATCGGGCCTAAATAATCATACATTTCGAATACTACATCATTTACACAACATATAAGCTTTTAACCACTATTATTAGTGTTTTTAGTAAACTTTAATGCTTCGAAATGCAAGATTCCGAGTTTTAATCATCATACATCTTATTAACCACCTTAGATTAGTTCAAGTACGAGTTTTAAGCATTATACCTCTAGCTCGAGGCTAGGGAAGGATCTAGACGTAAATCGGGTGGATAAAAGCTAGAGAAAGTGGTCCTTCGCGCTCCGAGTGCACCAAGCTTCCTAATACGTGACCCTTGATGCTTGAATAACCTTGGATTTGCTTGTATCAAATTCGAAAATGGAGGGGTGCACAAGGGGATGTTCGGCCGTAGCTAGGTAGAGAGGGAGAGAGAGTTCTTGGTGAGTTTGTGTGATGAAGATTATGTTGTGTAACCCTTTGATCTTATAGGCAAAATTAGGGTGTCTTAACCATTGGTCACTATGTCTAATAGATATTAGACAATGGGATTAGAATAATCAAACAAGTACAAAGTATGTCCCCCCATAGTTGGGGACGGTTAGCAGGGGGGGGGGGTTTCTAGTCCAAAACCAACTAGATGATAAGTATATAGTTAGGTTAAACCAAGTTAGTTAAGTGCTTAACCCCGTTACTAATGTGTAGTGTGTTATGACGGGTGTTAGGGTATACGGGGACCCTAACTGGCTCAGAAAAAGATAAATAGTGTAAATGACAATATTTTCATGTTCCGAGTATAGTCTGGTTGTTTGGTTGGATAGTAATCCGTTAAAGTGCTTAACAAAGCTTAAAGTGTCGTTAATACTCTTTTTAGTTACACGACTCATTCCTGACACTTTGGAAAGTGTCTAGTAATATTTTTCTCATGTTTTGGCACTTTACTAGTTAGCTAAAAGCTGAATTATTATGTAAAGTGCTGAGTTTTGTACTTTAGAGTACGTTTTAGGCACATCCAGTCATTGTGACTTATTCCTAGAGACGTAGTTCTACAACCATTGTATCCCTACACTCACCACTAGTGTAGCAAAATATTTCAGGCTCTTACAGGCCTTAGAGGCAGTGTTTGCCTGATGATGGCTTTATCAGCATGTTCAATAGGTTATCCGTTATAGTGCTACTGTGCTTTTTGTGCATCATGTTTGTCATTATGGTGCTGTAAGCAAAATATGGAGTGACAGCAAATAAAGTATGATGCAAGTAAGTGCATGTATCAGTATGCAAGTAGCAGTTTATTCACAAGTTCAAGCAAGCACAGTAATTAAGCAGTAATTAATTATTAATTAAGTCGTACGGATACCTGGTTTAGTGAGGGTTGTCACATTCTCCCCCCGTTAAATAAATTTCGTCCCGAAATTTAAGTTCTGCTTGAAGATGCAGGGTTCTTAGGAAAAAGGTGGGGGTATTTCTCTTTCATCCGGTCCTCACGTTCCCAGGTGTACTCAGGACCGTGTCTGGCATTCCAACGAACCTTGACGAGCTTGACACTGCTCCGGCGGGTCTTGTTAACTTTCCAATCCGTGACCTCAACAGGTTCTTCAACGAAGTGGAGCGTGTCGTCAACATGAATCTCGTCGGTGGGAATGGCAATGTCATCTTGAGTTGGACTTTTCTTTAGGTTGGATACATGAAATGTATCGTGGACTGAATGGAGTTCAGCAGGTAGGTCCAACTTGTATGCTACTAGTCCTATTCTTTCCAAAATTCTGAAAGGACCCATGTAGCGTGGATTTAACTTCCCACGCTTTCCGAAGCGTGCCACACCCTTCCAGGGTGAAACTTTCAATAACACCATTTCTCCAACTTGGAATTCCACATGTTTCCGGTTTGGATCCGCATAGGCCTTCTGTCTGTGGCGAGCTGCTTCGATGCGTTTAAAAATCTGCGCAATCTTGTCTGTCGTCTCTTGGACGATTTCGGGACCAGCAAGCTGCCTATCACCTGCGTCAGCCCAGCATAAGGGTGATCGGCACTTGCGTCTGTAAAGGGCTTCAAATGGCGCGACACCAATACTGGTGTGGTAGCTGTTGTTGTATGAAAATTCGACCAAAGGCAAATGCTTATCCCAGCTACCGCCCAAATCCATAACACACGCTCTCAGCATGTCTTCCAAAGTCTGTATCGTTCGCTCGCTTTGGCCGTCAGTTTGCGGATGAAACGCAGTGCTCAGATTTAATTGTGAGCCAAAGGCTTCTTGGAAGGATTGCCATATCCTTGACACAAACCTTCCGTCTCTATCAGAGATGATTGAGAGAGGTACTCCATGACGTGCGACGATCTCTCTCATGTAAATTTCAGCCAATTTGCTCGTATTATCCTTCTCTCTGATAGGTAAGAAGTGTGCTGACTTCGTTAATCGGTCCACTATTACCCAAATAGTGTCATGGCCTCTTGGCGTTCTTGGCAACTTTGTAATAAAATCCATGGAGATTTGTTCCCATTTCCACTTAGGAATCTCAGGTTGTTGCAGAAGTCCTGAAGGCTTCTGGTATTCCGCTTTAACCTTAGCGCATGTTAAACATTTGCTCACATAAACAGCAACATCGCCTTTCATCCTAGGCCACCAATAATAATCTTTGAGATCCTGGTACATCTTATCCGCTCCAGGATGGATAGAGTACCGTGATTTGTGAGCTTCATCAAAAATAACTTTCCTTAAATCTCCTAACAGAGGAACCCAAATCCTTTTCTCAAAACATAATGTTCCTTCTTCGTTTGGTACCAGTAGCTTCTCCATCCCACGGAGATATTCTTCTTCAAGGTTTCCTTCCTTGAGAGCTTCCTTCTGCGCGGCACGAATGCGCAAGGAAAGATCGGTCTGGATAATCATTTCTAAAGCTCTAACCCTTATGGGCTTGATTCTCTCTTTACGACTTAGGGCATCGGCGACCACGTTTGCCTTCCCTGGATGATACTTTATCTCGCAGTCGTAGTCGTTCAGCAATTCAACCCATCGTCTTTGCCTCATATTCAACTCCTTCTGGTTGAATATATGTTGTAGGCTCTTGTGATCTATAAAGATCGTACACTTTGTACCATAAAGGTAGTGTCTCCAGATCTTTAAAGCAAAAACCACTGCACCGAGCTCCAAATCGTGTGTGGTATAGTTCTTTTCATGCACTTTCAACTGACGCGATGCGTAAGCAATAACCTTTTGGCGTTGCATCAACACACAACCCAGTCCTTGACGCGATGCGTCGTAGTATACCACAAAATCATCAGTACCCTCTGGTAGAGCTAAGATTGGCGCGTTACAAAGCTTATCCTTCAGTACCTGGAATGCTTCATCCTGTTTGATTCCCCCAATCAAACTTCTTATCCTTCTGCGTGAGGAGCGTCAATGGTTGAGCGATCTTTGAAAAATTCTCAATGAATCTTCGGTAATAGCCAGCCAAACCCAAGAATTGCCGAATCTCGGTTGGCGTCTTTGGCGTTTCCCAATCCTTGATCGCCTCGATCTTGGTTGGATCCACGTGGATTCCATCTCCATTTACCACGTGCCCAAGGAATTCCACCTCTCGTAGCCAAAACTCGCACTTAGAGAATTTGGCATACAGCTGTTCTTCCTTCAGCAGCTCTAGAATGGCTCTAAGATGCTGCTCGTGCTCGGCCTTTGTTCTTGAATAAATCAAGATGTCGTCGATAAACACAATCACGAACTTGTCCAAGTACGGCTTGCAAACTCTATTCATCAAATCCATAAAGACTGCAGGTGCGTTTGTCAAAGCAAACGGCATAACAAGGAACTCGTAGTGTCCATAACGAGTCCTGAAGGCTGTCTTTGGGATACTCTCCTCTTGTATCCTTAACTGATGGTATCCAGATCGAAGATCGATCTTTGAATAAAAGCTTGAGCCTTGTAGTTGATCAAACAGATCATCAATTCTTGGCAGAGGATACCTATTCTTGATCGTCAACTTGTTCAGCTCCCGGTAGTCGATGCACATACGAAAACTACCGTCCTTCTTTTTGACAAACAGAACCGGAGCTCCCCAAGGCGAGAAGCTTGGTTGGATAAAACCCTTGTCTAACAGCTCTTGAAGCTGTGTCGACAGTTCCTGCATCTTAGACGGAGCAAGTCTATACGGTGCCTTAGCCACAGGCGCGGCGCCTGGAACTAAGTCAATGTGAAACTCTACTTGCCTCTGAGGTGGCAGTCCAGGTAAGTCTTCTGGGAAGACTTCTGGATACTCCCTCACGACAGGGATGTCTTCGATCTTTGGCTCAGCAGCCTTTTTATCCACAATGTGTGCCAGAAAAGCAACACATCCTTTCTGCAAACACTTCCTTGCTTTCAAGCAGCTGATAATCCTCAACGGCGTCTCATGCTTCTCTCCATGAACAACAATGGTCTCACCATCATCGGTTGGGATACGAACAACCTTCTCATGACAAACTATCTCTGCCTTGTTGCCTGATAACCAATCCATTCCTACCACCACGTCGAAGCTTCCCAACTGGACTGGTAGTAGATCTAGAGCGAACTCACGCTCTCCCAATTCAATCACACAACCTCTGATAACTTCATTGGCTTCTACTAACTTCCCATTGTCCAATTCGATCGAGTAGGGAATATCTAACTTATTAGCGGCTAGACCAAGCATATTCTTAAATTCTAATGATACGAAGCTATAATCGGCACCAGTATCAAACAAAACGGATGCATAGCGTTGATTTACAGGGAACGTACCAGTAACGACATTGGGGTCCTGGCGCGCTTCCCTTGCTTCGATTTGAAACACTCTTCCACGGGCTTGGTTTAAGTCTGGGCAGTTCTTCTTAAAATGCCCGATATCACCGCAGTTAAAGCATCCAAGTCTTTGCCCGTTTCCACCAGCTTGATCATTCCTCTGATTACGATTCACGGCGCCCGCTTGGTTAGCATTGTTGCCTCGATTCTCGTTACCTCCATAGTTTCCTTGTGGGCGATTTCCATTCCCACCCCGGTTGTAATTTCTGTTTCCGAATCCTCCCTGGCCTCCCTGACCAGCAGTGGCCCAACAAGTGTCCTTCGAGTGGCCACGTTTCCCACATGCTTCGCATACTTTTGGCCCGCAATGACCAGAATGGTGGCGCTGGCAGGTGTTGCATTTGGGCTGGGTGCCCATATACCCTTTTCCTTTCTTTCCTCTACCAGCTGTAACCGGAGCTGGCGTGTCTGATCCTCCTTTCTTAGCCACCACACTGGCGCCCTGCTTGAAGTTCGAGAACTTCCGTTTGTTACCTCCTGATGACTCGACGTGAGTCTCTGCCTTCTTCGTCTTGATCTCATCAAACTTGTTCAAACGAATAGCCTCCTCAGTGAGAGCTACGCTCAAATCAATCGCCTCAGTAATAGTTGCAGGCTTGGATGAGGTTACCATGCTTATGATTTGAGGAGCCAATCCCCAAATGAAGCGTTCAATTCTCTTGAACTCAGGAGTGACCATGTAGGGTACCACATGCGATAAGTCATGGAACCTTTGAACGTATTCTGCGATCTTTGGACCGTCCATTTTCAAGTGCCAGAACTCGGTTTCCAATCTCTGGATTTCTGCACGAGAGCAATACTTTTTGCGCATAAGTTCCTTCAGTTCGGTCCAGGTTAGCGCGTAGGCAGCAGCTTCACCAAGTGTCTGTACTTGCAGATTCCACCAAGAGAGGGCTCCATCCAAGAATAGCCCTGAGATATAGGTGACTTGCTGATCCAGTGCGCATTTGCTCATGCGTAGAACAGATTCAGTTTTCTCGGCCCAACGAACAAAGACGACAGCACCTCCTGTGCCATCAAAGTTGACCGGTTTGCAGTCTAGAAACTGCTTGTAGGTGCATCCTGCACATACGTTATAACATACGATCGGCATTAGCATCATTGCTAAAGATATCCAATTAGGTCATGGTATGTCTAAATGACTTAGTATTACCATGAGGTGGATTATTGTTGTTGCCAGTGTTGCCAGAGTTGCTTCCACTAGTCCCTCCTTGAGAGGCGGCGTATTGTGCAATGGCAGCAGCGATAATTTGCTGTAGTTCTGCCTCATTAGTAGGCATGCGTGTCTCACGTCTCGGCGGCATCTTCTAAAAGATGTGTTTACGTCGGTCAGGCCATAGTTATAATACATAAGTCAGGTC
>JARYGA010044847.1:0-44362 GCA_030545235.1 Helianthus tuberosus
AATCACTAATGGTCCAGCCATTATTCGAATTGAAAGTGGCTATGAGTTGGTAATAATGTGGGTAATAAGTCCTTAAAAGGGCACCCCCAGATTATCACTCTAACTTGGTCAATTGTCGGGTCAAACTTAATATTAAAAAGTCAACAGAAAGCTATTTTTACAAATAAACACATAACTGATAATGTGGAGGTTATGGAACATGTTTTAACACTAAAATAACTTGGTAAATAATGTAAGAACATGTCTAAGCATGTTCAACCCGACAATTCTGAGTTTAGGCTCCGTTCGGAACCGAAAGTCACAAAAGAAGACTTTTGCTTTGACTTTCAGTTCTGACCCGATTTAGCTTGTTTTAGATATGCCTTAAGGTTCCTTTAGGACCATATTATAAGTTAGTAAAACCCTCTGAGGTCTAAATTAGGAGTTATAAAAACTTTATTGCTGATTTATAAACGTGTCCTAAAAATTTGACATCAGTTTGAGGTCTAAATTAGGAGTTATGCTCAATATCGTAATTTGAAAGCTTTTTATTAATTAAACGGCATTTTAGCATAAAGCCTATCTAAACCCAAATTTCGACACCAAACTTTTTACCCACTGATGTAATATAATATTTTGGGATTTTTGAAGATTTTTATTAATTTTTAAACTGATCATAGCATAGGGTTCTTGCTTTGATTCGGTAATTGACGGTTATACCCTTTTTACCAATAAAATGAGTTTTACATAACATTTTGATACCAAATATTTTGCTACTGATTTTATATGATAAATAAAATATTTTAGGCCTTCTGGACTGATAAAAATCTCAGCTTTCCTTATATAACCCGAAAATCGCCTAAAACCGACTTTTTACGCATTTTAAACGCATAGTATGGGTTAAAACTATTTTTGACATATAAGACTTAATACCTACTGATGTTATAAGTAAAATTTTATACTTTAACAGTAAGTAAAATATTTGAACTCAGATTTCCAAATTTGACCTTTAAAGCTTATGTGAAATGACCAAAATGCCCCTACGGTTTGGTTATGAATGATAAATTTCACATTTGGTTACCCGTTATGCATTATTCGCGTTCGGTGCGGTTTATGTAACTAGTTTGCATAAATTTTCCGAAACGGGTCAAACCTTATCATTTTTACCTCAAAATCCAGAATGTGTTTAGTTTACCCATATTATACAAGTCTGCATACTTGTCGGGTCTAAATAACATTCTAATCCGGTCTTCGCTTAATCTTGCATTTTGAACCGTATATCTTCCTTTAAAACTAACCGGTCTAAGTTTAAACTTAAATAAGACCCGTTAGGAATCTAATAGGTTATTAAAACCTTCGTTCCATATTTAGGAGCCCAGTAAAAGATATTTGCACTTGCTGATTGTATACGGCTGGGATAAATTTGTATAATTTGTTCAGGTAAATACTTTTAACTTATTTTCCCTTATACGAGCTTGGGGTATGGTATATAAAATACCGCTTGGTCGGGTATTGAATTTTTAATCATACGAAGGTTAAATCATTGAGATAACCCGTTTAATCTGTTTTGTTTGTTTTAAGCCTTTGGGGGGTTAATGACCATGTCCTGGATATCCTCGGCTCATTCATTGGAATGGCCACGACTTAAGCACGGGGTGTAGGTATACACCTGCCGGTGCGTATGTAAAATAATGTACCCGCCTGCTCGAGAATAACTCGTCGTGGGATATATTATGTGGTGTGTCTATTAATCTTTAACCCGATTTTCAACCCGGGCTACTGAATGTATATGTAACATCCCGATTTTTATGAGATTAAAAATACATTTTTTAATGTAAAATTTTAGTCTCTAAAATGAGTTTATATTGACAAAAGAGTATTCTTTTTAATAAAAAAAATACTATGATATAGTTTTATAAGAAGATATTTATATTGCAAGAGGGTGAAACTTGATTAAAACCAATAGTTATGGTAAGAAGGGAAATTATATATTCTAAAAGGGGGATAAACATAACAAAAAGAAAAGATGGAAAAAAAAACAACGTGACCAGGGGAAGGGGAAGCCCTGTGCGATGCGAGCTCAGATGAAGGAGAGGTGAGAGGCCAAATTGATCATGGAAATCATGAAATTGGGAGGCTAAGGTCTCAATTCTGCCATCCTTGCTCGATTTCTAGGGCTTTGGTAAGTGATTTCTTAAGTTTATGTTGATTAAATTCAAAGTTAGTGCTCCTCATGCATGTTGTTCAAACCCAAGAAATTGGGGGTACTTGTGTGTGATTTTGGTGTTGAACAACCACAGTCTTTATGCTAAACTGTTTGATTGTAACTTTTGAGTTATAGATTCATGTTGCATGTTATGATTTGAGGTCAAGTTTATGATTGGTGATTAGGGTAGAGATGTATGGAAACCATGTGTGAAGTTGCTGACCAAATCTGAGTAGAATTTGACAATCTTAAAGAAATTGCGATTTTATTTTAAAAACATGAAAAGCGGTACAATTAGGAATTATAAAGAACATATACATCTTTTGATGATAAAATGGTGATTTGGGGAGTTCGGATGGGCATGTTAATGGTGAATTTTAATCATGCCCTCAACGTGTTCGATGAAATGCCTAAACTAAATAAATAGTGGACATTTTGGGATTTTATAATGTTTACTTGATTTAAAATTATTTGCTAATAATCAATTGATGTTTAGTAAACATAAAGCTTAGTTGAATCGAATAGTGAATGAGATTAACATAAAAGACATATATAAATGTTATTTTCAGTTAATCACCTAAACGAGTTGAATGGGTATGTGGGTTTAGCTTGGTTTGGTTTACAACCAAAAGACCATTGCTTGTTATTAAACGGTGTATGTTGGATTGGTAAATTTGACCTGTAGTTAAGATTAAATATAAATGAGTGATAATGGGTAAAATGCGTGATAATAAATCAATTACAAGTTTTGGGTTAAAAAAATGATTTAGAATACATGATTGATGATGGGTGGATAAATACTTAGGTATTATGAGATGAATGCCCATATTATGTGTTCTAATGAATTGCAAGTTTGATTTGTTGTCAAGATAGGTGACAAAAAGTTTGGATGGCAACGGGTCAAACGAATGATAAAGCAACAACACTCCTACGGGCGAAGGTGAGTGACTCGAATGTGTTTGGAGTCGTATTGATTTAAATAGTCTTATTGTTGACTTTAAGTTTTATTAGTTAAGGTGGTTTAATACAACTTATTGAATATGGTTTAACTTAACAAAAACATATTGTTTTAGCGATGTTTTGGGGGTTTTAACCTATCAAGAAAGAGTACACAATGTTAATGGGTCGAGATACCCAAATGCTGAAAATTCAGCTTATTTCCATATTTTTGCAAGTCTTTAAAAATTCATAGAAAATCAACCGAATGTCCGTTCGGGGCGTATTTTATATCCACGGAAAGGTCTCGGAGTCACTGTTAATAAGAATTTTTGTTTGAAGTGAAATACTCACAATAAATAGGGGAAAATACTGAATTACTACAGCTGCATAAAGCTGAGTGAAAAACATAAATTTTATAGTACTTGCATAATCTTAGGGAATTTATATGGAACCAATCGGATGTGATTATGTTGTTGTTTTAAACCTCTATGTAGCTATATTTATTTACATGAGTTGAAGTGAGTGATTCCATGAATATGGATGTGTATGTTAATTAGAAAGTCATGGGTGTTGTAATCTGCATGTGCAAAAACATGTGTTCATTTAGTAGTGCTTATGAATGAATGGCACTTGTGTCGTAAAAACTATATAACGTATTGGAGTATGTTATGAATACATGTATGAAGTATTAAGAGTATGTTAGATAATAATGATTGTTGACAATCGTATATATTGTCTAATGCATTACAACATAGATATGTGGCAGTTTACCATTTTAATTATATTGACCGAAGAGATTTGATAATGGTTTACTTTGAAGTTTCCTTGATTTTATATTAGCAGGGATATATGAGATATAAAAAAAGGGGCGCCCATATTAGAATGGAGAAAGTCACAAAATGCGTGACTTGAGATAATGAAGTGGTGGCTCGATATTGTTTCGTTGGGCATTATGAGCATTGAATACTCCGTTATGTTTGGTACAAAATCATACTATGAGTCCTCACTTAGCAAAAACTAATATTTTTGATGTTTTCAATGTAGGTGATAAGTCATGAAAATCAATGGGGTGGCTTGAACCAGAATCCTGAAAGAAGAAAAGATATCACAAGTCATTCACAAATAATTCGGTTCAATCAATATATTAGTTATTATTATGCTTACCATAGTTTCTAGGTCGATGCTAATGATATGGTAATTTATATGACAGTCTGGGGTGGTAGAAAGGTGAAAGTGATCAAGTCTTGGAAGCGGGTCAACGATAGGAGGATCTAGTGATATTTTGTTCACTAAGTATACATGTTTCCTTATTGGGCCAACTAGACTTAATTATTTGTATTTTGGAGTTTAAGTCCAACGTTTATTTTAGCGAAATGCTAGTGTGTCAATGTGGTAATGGGTTATGTTTATTTTATAAAAACTTTGGTTGTTAAGCAGGTTTTGTTTTCGTAAGGATTGGTCGTTTTGCAAATGGGTCATGGCGAAATTTTTCTAAATGACTTGTTTGCAAATGTTTTATTAATCCGTTATGTGGATTCATACATTTTGGGAATATCATCGTTTATAACGTAATGTCAGGAAAAAAAATCTGGGCCTATTTTCCGCAAAGTATTTTAATGTTGTTTTTGTTTACGTTTCTGGCGTTACAAGTTGGTATCAGAGCCATGGGTTGAGAGAATTGAATATGGAGTGGTATTCAAACTCAACCTTAGTGCTCTTAATTGGAGATTAGTGTTGACCAGAGACTTGATCACGAAGCCAAAGACAGTTAAGGCGGCCTAAGGCCTAAATAAGTGACCGATATTAATAATGAGCTGCTTGTGTTATTGAGTATTATAGGATGCCTTGTATTATTGTACAGGCTCATAATAAATTGTAATATTACTAATCTTTTGTGAATATTTCAGAGGTATGGTCCCCGCATCTAAAGATGGCGGGAATTTGATGATACACCACGATGTGTTGCTAGAACGATCAAAGGTATGGCAGTAGAGCATGCTCACCGAGGACTTAAACCATATGATGATACTGAATAATGGTTGAACAACAATGAAAGCCAATTAGGGCGAATATCACCCAGGTGCACACTTTCAATTATTGTATGACGGTAGTATGCAACATTCAAGTAATGAATGACGGTTGCATATGAGATTAAGGCTTGGGAAACTGGATGGGATACCCATCCAAGGTGATGTTCCCAAGAGAAATTAGGCGGGTGATACGCATCAATCACAATCGTGAATGATTAAAGTACAAAAGTGTTCAGATTTAGAAACTTGGATGAGGGTGACCGTCCAAGTAGATATTCTCAGTAAAATCCTATCGAGGAAAAATAATGATCACATTGATGAATATGATTGCATAAAAGTTTTATAAAATGAAAACATTCTACATATTTTGGGACGAAAATGGGTAAACCTAATAATTGTTAAATAACAATAAAACGAGGTTTTACCAAATAAAATCGGAGACACGAACATTAACTAAGAATTTACATACAAGGGATGTAATGTGTTAGTTATAATAAGGCCATATGTATCGTGTGTTGGCTGTTTACCTTGGCCAAGTAATTAGTAAACACATGGTACCATGAACTTCTTATAATAAACACATATACGTCCGATGTAGTAAGGATGGAGTTAATGAAAAGGGAATAATCCCATGAACAGAATGTGGATGGTTTAAGCTTAAGTGCTTAAACATCATGATGGGTCAAATAAACGTAAACGCAAACCGGGTAACGGGAGCGTGAAACACAAGGATAATGAGCTCGGGTAATGGGTTATAGTTGAAAAGGAAATCCTTGGATTAAGTCATTATGGACGAAAGAGCCATGGTTGATAAAAAGGCATGTAAAACCAAAGTATAAATAACCCGCAAGGTCATAGAAACTGAGGTATTACCCAAGCGGAAAGTGATCGTAGTCGTGGACTATGGTCGTAGAAAAGATAAAAATGGAAAAGAAAGAAACGATGATGATAATCGTCATTCATGGTCTATTGGGTCATGAATGATGGATTCGGCATGTAAACCAATGTATAATTGACCCACGAGGTCATACAAATGGAGGTATTGCCTATAAAGATCAAACATAGTCATGGGCTATCATGGAATAAAATAGAAATTGTCTTCATGGTTTAAATGGCCATGCTTGGCGGGCAAAAGAAAGAATATTAATTTTGGCACTCACGGTCTGAATGGCCTTGTGTGACAAAGGAAATGAGAACGAATGGTATAAAGGGTCACGAGACCCGAATGGTCTTGACACCTAAGAAAACTATTTTCTTTAGTGTTTTTCGGCTGATTAACCTAATTACTAGTCGCTGTAGTCAAAATTATCACGTTAAATCATATAAAGATTTCTTGCGTAAGTCATGTAAGTAGGATTAAATTCCATGAATTAAATACAAGATTTTTTTTATTAAGACCATGTAGGGGTCTTTCATGTAAAATTTTTTTATTAAAGTAAAGTTCATATTTTCGGATATCGTGTAATGAAAGTGATGTGAAGTTGATATCTACGGATATCATGGAATGAAAGGTGATTCTCCACGGACGTCACAAATGTAAGGTGATTGTCTATGGACATCACGGAGAACAGTTGGAGTGTAGGGACTCCAAGGGAAGTAAAAGTGAAGTGTAAGGACTTCATGGGTAATATTAGGGTTTAAATATCTCATTATCTAAGGATAATAATTAGATTTCAAGTGTTAAAAGTTGTAGAAAATGTGCACTTATTAAGTACACAGAAGTGTGGTGTGCGTACTTGTAAGCACGCACGAAGAGCCCCCTCTACTTACTTATTTAGTACGCGGGTTTGGTAAAGTGTTTAAGTGTTTGTAAATTGTAATATAGGAATTTCAATGTATGTAAGTATGTATGAGCCCATATAGGGATATTTAATGAATGAGAAGATAATAGATAAAAATGTTTGTTTATGCTTATGATAATGCCGTTAAACTCCTATGTAAGTGAATTATGCAAATGAAAAGGGAGAAATTATGATAATTGTAATAATCGTATTGGCGGACGATAACTTGAACTGTACGGACTTCAAGGGTGTAAACATGAAGTGTCCGGACTTCACGGGGAATAACATTGATGTCTAAGGACTTCATGGGAAATTATCATAAGGATAAGTACCTCATGAGTGATTAACTTGAAGCCTTAAGCTTTATGAGTGTCAAGTAAGATTTAATTCCCATAAAACGTAATGTATAAAACCAATGATAAATAATTGGGTGAAAGTTGAAAAGTTAGTTTCACGAAATGTGAATGTAAAATGATTAGTAATCGTTTTCAAAACGTATAAATACTTGGAAGTGGACAAAAGGTGAAAGAAAAGTTAATTAATGATAAAGGAATTAAGAGATTTTAACTTGTTTGAAATAATGTATGGAATAGAGGTTAAGTAACCTCATATAAAGGAAGGGGTTCATGTTAGAGCTCGTGTTTAATGTGGGCATGTATTTTTTTTAAATAGTGATGATCATTTATATATTGCTATGGACAACTGTGTTAAGTTATTGCAGCATTCTGAACTTGGCAAATAGGTGCGTGTGGTGGCCAAGAAGTGCATAGAGCTATAAGGTGAAGGCGTGTGCAAGTTGCACAGGTGGTGTGCAACGGGGCACAAACGAGCATGGATAAATGCTCTACTTTATCGTACACGTAAGTAAACTCTAAATGTGAAATCAATTTATTGGATACCTTTAATTTTGATGATAGTTGGATAACTGAAAACTCCTTGCTTAAGCTTAAGGGAGCGAACAAGTGGGACGACGATTAGACTATTAGGGTAATATCCTAATGTAGAGTATGATCCAGTTTCGGGGACGAAACCTGTTTAAGTGGGGTAGACTTGTAACATCCCGATTTTTATGAGATTAAAAATACATTTTTTAATGTAAAATTTTAGTCTCTAAAATGAGTTTATATTGACAAAAGAGTATTCTTTTTAATAAAAAAATACTATGATATAGTTTTATAAGAAGATATTTATATTGCAAGAGGGTGAAACTTGATTAAAACCAATAGTTATGGTAAGAAGGGAAATTATATATTCTAAAAGGGGGATAAACATAACAAAAAGAAAAGATGGAAAAAAAAAAACAACGTGACCAGGGGAAGGGGAAGCCCTGTGCGATGCGAGCTCAGATGAAGGAGAGGTGAGAGGCCAAATTGATCATGGAAATCATGAAATTGGGAGGCTAAGGTCTCAATTCTGCCATCCTTGCTCGATTTCTAGGGCTTTGGTAAGTGATTTCTTAAGTTTATGTTGATTAAATTCAAAGTTAGTGTTCCTCATGCATGTTGTTCAAACCCAAGAAATTGGGGGTAATTGTGTGTGATTTTGGTGTTGAACAACCACAGTCTTTATGCTAAACTGTTTGATTGTAACTTTTGAGTTATAGATTCATGTTGCATGTTATGATTTGAGGTAAAGTTTATGATTGGTGATTAGGGTAGAGATGTATGGAAACCATGTGTGAAGTTGCTGACCTAATCTGAGTAGAATTTGACAATCTTAAAGAAATTGCGATTTTATTTTAAAAACATGAAAAACGGTACAATTAGGAATTATAAAGAACATATACATCTTTTGATGATAAAATGGTGAATTTTAATCATGCCCTCAACGTGTTCGATGAAATGCCTAAACTAAATAAATAGTGGACATTTTGAGATTTTATAATGTTTACTTGATTTAAAATTATTTGCTAATAATCAATTGATGTTTAGTAAACATAAAGCTTAGTTGAATCGAATAGTGAATGAGATTAACATAAAGGACATATATAAATGTTATTTTCAGTTAATCACCTAAACGAGTTGAATGGGTATGTGGGTTTAGCTTGGTTTGGTTTACAACCAAAAGACCATTGCTTGTTATTAAACGGTGTATGTTGGATTGGTAAATTTGACCTGTAGTTAAGATTAAATATAAATGAGTGATAATGGGTCAAATGCGTGATAATAAATCAATTACAAGTTTTGGGTTAAAAAAATGATTTAGAATACATGATTGATGATGGGTGGATAAATACTTAGGTATTATGAGATGAATGCCCATATTATGTGTTCTAATGAATTGCAAGTTTGATTTGTTGTCAAGATAGGTGACAAAAAGTTTGGATGGCAACGGGTCAAACGAATGATAAAGCAACAACACTCCTACGGGCGAAGGTGAGTGACTCGAATGTGTTTGGAGTCGTATTGATTTAAATAGTCTTATTGTTGACTTTAAGTTTTATTAGTTAAGGTGGTTTAATACAACTTATTGAATATGGTTTAACTTAACAAAAACATATTGTTTTAGCGATGTTTTGGGGGTTTTAACCCATCAAGAAAGAGTACACAATGTTAATGGGTCGAGATACCCAAATGCTGAAAATTCAGCTTATTTCCATATTTTTGCTAGTCTTTAAAAATTCATATAAAATCAACCGAATGTCCGTTCGGGGCGTATTTTATATCCACGGAAAGGTCTCGGAGTCACTGTTAGTAAGAATTTTTGTTTGAAGTGAAATACTCACAATAAATAGGGGAAAATACTGAATTACTACAGCTGCATAAAGCTGAGTGAAAAACATAAATTTTATAGTACTTGCATAATCTTAGGGAATTTATATGGAACCAATCGGATGTGATTATGTTGTTGTTTTAAACCTCTATGTAGCTATATTTATTTACATGAGTTGAAGTGAGTGATTCCATGAATATGGATGTGTATGCTAATTAGAAAGTCATGGGTGTTGTAATCTGCATGTGCAAAAACATGTGTTCATTTAGTAGTGCTTATGAATGAATGGCACTTGTGTCGTAAAAACTATATAACGTATTGGAGTATGTTATGAATACATGTATGAAGTATTAAGAGTATGTTAGATAATAATGATTGTTGACAATCGTATATATTGTCTAATGCATTACAACATAGATATGTGGCAGTTTACCATTTTAATTATATTGACCGAAGAGATTTGATAATGGTTTACTTTGAAGTTTCCTTGATTTTATATTAGCAGGGATATATGAGATATAAAAAAAGGGGCGCCCATATTAGAATGGAGAAAGTCACAAAATGCGTGACTCGAGATAATGAAGTGGTGGCTCGATATTGTTTCGTTGGGCATTATGAGCATTGAATACTCCGTTATGTTTGGTACAAAATCATACTATGAGTCCTCACTTAGCAAAAACTAATATTTTTGATGTTTTCAATGTAGGTGATAAGTCATGAAAATCAATGGGGTGGCTTGAACCAGAATCCTGAAAGAAGAAAAGATATCACAAGTCATTCACAAATAATTCGGTTCAATCAATATATTAGTTATTATTATGCTTACCATAGTTTCTAGGTCGATGCTAATGATATGGTAATTTGTATGACAGTCTGGGGTGGTAGAAAGGTGAAAGTGATCAAGTCTTGGAAGCGGGTCAACGATAGGAGGATCTAGTGATATTTTGTTCACTAAGTATACATGTTTCCTTATTGGGCCAACTAGACTTAATTATTTGTATTTTGGAGTTTAAGTCCAACGTTTATTTTAGCGAAATGCTAGTGTGTCAATGTGGTAATGGGTTATGTTTATTTTATAAAAACTTTGGTTGTTAAGCAGGTTTTGTTTTCGTAAGGATTGGTCGTTTTGCAAATGGGTCATGGCGAAATTTTTCTAAATGACTTGTTTGCAAATGTTTTATTAATCCGTTATGTGGATTCATACATTTTGGGAATATCATCGTTTATAACGTAATGTCAGGAAAAAAAATCTGGGCCTATTTTCCGCAAAGTATTTTAATGTTGTTTTTGTTTACGTTTCTGGCATTACAGTATAATAAACATATAATTCTTTTACAAGTTTATTTTTAAATAATATCCCAAGTTATAAAAGATTATTTGTGCCTCGTGCATTTAAATCAATTTTCTTAAAACATTTTCAAAAGTGTCAGTTAATTGTATTTACCAGTGTAAACTGACGTATTTTCCAAAATGTTAAGTGCATGTACTAAGTGAAATTGGATGGCTACTCCTGAGTGAATAAATAAAGAGTCTTGCAAGCCTTGTCACTTAAAATCTGTTGAACAATTATCTTCTTTTGTTTTGATCCGCCTGTGGATCCTTTACATTCCTTTTGTAATACTTATGTTACTTTCGATTCGGTTTGTAATATTTTTACTTTAGACTTCTGCTGTGCATTGAACTGTGATAAATTGACTATGATGATATCAAGTACGTCACGATACTCCCCACCGGGCCCACCGGTAATACGTGGAAATATCGGGGTGTGACAGATGAATAGAATATCGGGATTTGTGGGCTTCGTCCATTAGAATCTGTCGTAAGTTGGTCCGTTTAGGGATCCAAATTTAGTCCAGATAATGGAATATCCCATTCGACTTATTTTCTAGCTGGGCTCCATCGTTCAGAATCCTTTCCTTCTTCAAAGTGCGCTTGTTAAAGCAGGCATGTTGGGCTTCGCGGATGAGGGTTTCAAGATCATTCTGGGCTTTTACGGGCGCTGTGCAAATAACTCTGTCTGCTGAGAGCGTCGGCAACGACATTTGCTTTGTGTAACACCTCGAAAATTCGTGTTCAATGAAATAACGACACGTGTCATGTAAGACAAAACGCGTTGAAAAACCCGGATTTAATAAAGATGTTTTGGCAGGATTTAAAAGTGGCGTCATGTTAATTTTTACCTCTGAACGACCTCATTCATAAATCCCAAGACCCAATTATATTTTACACACATCTAACATATCCAGGAATTTGTTGACAATAATTGAATTTGAGTGCATGATAGGTTCGTATGGAAATTCTACGGTAAACCTTCTTTAACGGCACTTTCAAAAAGGATTTAAAGGAACATGGCAAATGGTAGGGTATGTAATAGTACAAGGCACATTTTAAGGGCCCCTAATTGATAAAACAAGGCCCGAAAATCGGATAATGAGGTTGCCCTTTCGAAATACTGAAAGATCAAATGTTTTTGGGTTCTGCAAGGTGCTTGCGCACCGTAAGCATACCCCTTGCGGTGCGCAAGGGGTTGCCAGCGAACAGAAATGTTGCAGCTTGCTGTTTAAACGCGATTTTCGACCTTTAAACGGTTTTCCACATCTCCCTTGGCCCCTAAACAACCCCTAAACATGTAGGACACCTGTGGGAATGTTGTGGTAAGTGCTAGACTTTGTTGTCAACACTTTGTGGTGATTGAATTCACTATAAAAGGGTCTTGAGTTGCAAACAATTCATCACACCATTTCCTTCAGCTTTCTGATCATTCCTGGAGCTCAAACCTTCTCTCAAGTGATCACTAATCAAGCTTAGGACTTCAGTAAGTTTGCTAATCCTTTCTTAATTAAGTTTAGCTTAGTTATTTAGCTAAAAGTCAAACCATCATAATTACAGTTTGACTTCGAGATTAGTTAATAATGGCTCAGTCATATCTCGAATTAAAATCACCTCTAAGTAGGTAATTATGTGGGTAATAAAACCTCAAAAGGGTTCCCCCTGATTCCCAATCTAACTAGGTCAAATGTCGGGTCAAACTTGCTAATAAAAAGTCAACAGAATGTTTAAATTGCAATTTATGCATGATTAGCAATGTAGAACACATATAACTTGTTTGATAATTAATATAACCTGGTAATTAGTGTAAGGACATGTCTAAACATGTTCAACCCGACAATTCCCTGTTTAGACCCAGTTCGGAACCGAAAGTCGCATAGTTTGACTTATACTTTGACTTTCAGTTCTGACCCGTTTTGGTATGAATTAGAAATACCTAAGAGCTTTATTTGGACCAGGTTACATGCTAGTATAACCCTCTGTGATTATACACCTCGGATCATTAGTTATCCAATTAATATGCGTGATTCCGTTAATTGCTCATATGTTGACCATTATGCCCTTTTCACCTTAAAAAGTGATTTTTGGAAATGTAAAAGAGTAGAAACTTTAATTACTGATATATAAACTTATATACAAAATTTGACATCAGTTTGAGGTATAGGTTAAGAGTTATGCTCGTTAGCGTAAAATTAAAGCTTTAAGTTAATTAAACGGCGTATTTAGCGTATAGCCTACTTAAACATACTTTTTGATATCAAACTCTTTACCCACTGATGTAATATATTATTTTGGTATTTGTAAAGATTTTTAATTAATTTTAGGCTGAGCATAACTTATAGTCGTAGGCTTAATCTGGTAATTGTCGGTTTTGCCCTTATGGGCTATAAAATGAGTTTTACATATCTAAATGACTCCAAACCTTTTGCTACTGATCACATATGATAAATAAGTTATTTTAAGTCTTCTGGAAATATAAAAATATCAGATTTAAGTATCGAACCCGGAAACGGTCTTTAATCGCCTTTTTAAGCGTTTTTAACGCATAGTATGTACTAGAAGTATCTTAAACATACAAGGGTTGATACCTACTGATATTTGAGGCAAATTATAATTTTTTAACAGTAAGAAAAGGTTGATAAACTCAGACTTCGGTTTTGAGCTTTTCGGCTTAGGTGAAATTACCAAAATACCCCTACGGGGCATAGTTTGGTTATAAATGATAAATTTCACTTGCATACTTTAACCTACTGATATAACTTAGCAAATTGAGTATATTTGCTGATTACATCAGGCCTGTAACTCAGGTTGACACTTAAAGTCTTTTACAACCCTTAAAATGACCAAACTACCCCTACGGGGCATAGTTTGCGATTAAATTCATTTCTGGCATAATAAATGATATCTTACTGATGTCACAACACATATGAAGCATATTAACTTAGGAAACCTGTAAATAGCTCTCATGGATACCCGTTACGCTTATTACGCGTTCGGTTCGGTTTATGTAACTAGTTTACATAAACTAGCCTAAACGGGTCAAACCTTATCGGTTTTATCTCAAATTCCAGAATGTGTATGAAATACCCATATTAAGCAAGTCTCCGAACTTGTCGGGTCTAAATCACATTCTATCCAGTCTTCGCTTAATCGTGCGTACGAACCGTATCTTTGAAACTAGCCGGTCAAAGCTTAAGCTTAACTAAAGACCCGTTAGGATTCTAATAGGTTATTATAAACCTTCGTTCCAGATTAGGAGGACCAGTAAAAGCTACTTGCAATTTGCTTATTGTGATTTATACATTGCTCAGGTAAATACTTTTAACTTATTTTCCCTATACGGGCTTGGGTTACGGTATATAGCATACCGCTTGATCGGGCATCAAATTCTCCACCGTTGAGTGGGTAATTGAATAAATTTGATCGGATCGTTTAAACAGTCTTGTTACTTAAAGCCTTTGGGGGGTTAATGACCATGTCCCGGATATCCTTGGCATCATTTTACGAAATGGCCACGACTTAAGCGCGGGGTGTAGGCGTACACCCGTCAGTGCACAAAAGAATATTGTGGTGTGTCTATTGATCTTTAACCCGGACAAGATCCGGGCTACTGAACGCACAAGGAACATGTAATTCGTTCACAAGATTATATATTTAAATAATTCTCCCAAGTTATAAAAGGTTAATTTTGCCTCTGTGCATTTTAATCAAATTATAAAAGATATTTTGTGCCACGTGCATTCAAATCAATTTTCTTAAACCATTTTCAAAATGAGTCGGTTAATCATATTTACCAGTGTAAACTGACGTATTTTCCAAAAAAGGCTAAATGCACGTACTATACGAAATTGGTTGGATATTTCTCCTTAGCATCAATAGAAGTCTCGCAAGCTTAAGATGTCTAAAATTCTGTTGAACTATTGTTTCCATTTTATTTACGATCCGTCTGTGGATAAACAATCGACAGTTGTGATATTTGATATTACAATATTATATTTGGTTGTATTATATCTTTTAAATTGCTTCCGCTGTGCATATTATATATTGTGTTGTTTGACTATTATGTTGCCAACCACGTCACGATACTCCCCACCGGGCCCACCGGGCCCACCGGTGACACGTGGAAATCGGGGTGTAACAGGTTGGTATCAGAGCCAACATTGAGTGAATTAAACACTAAATTTTTGTGTTTAATCTCAATGACACAGTAGCACATTCCTTGACCTTCTGAGTCTAGACTTAACATAGGAATGATCTCAATCCTAATATGGAAATTTTTGCTTCCAATTTTTATTATTATTGGATACGTCGCCAAGCGAGGAAGCTGAACTAGGGATTCTCCACACCCGGAGCCTTGTAATGCTGAGCTTAGTATCGCGACCAGGATGAAACGTGCAACCAAGGAGAAATCATTCAGGAAATGAATGAAGAAGAAACTCCTCTTGCTGAAGATCGTTTCCTTAATAAGTCCTTATAAGGACACAATTATCTTTCAGTCCCTACTAGGACAACATTATTCCTTTCAAGTCCCGCTTAGGGCAACTTTATACTTTTATTTTTGTATAGTGGAATGATTAAGTTTAAACTTTCATTCTAAACAAGAAATATTAAATAAATGGAAAATAACATTCCTTTTGCAAGATCTACCATCATAATAAAATGGCAAAATCTAAAAAGGACAAGACCTAGCTTCGGGTCAAATTAAGACCGGCCAAGATGGCAGTTCCTCAATTTAGATTCAGATCCTTATTAACATTTCAATTTAGAAATTGTTCTGCAATAAATATTAAAAGAATCTTAAGAGTGAAACCTAGCCTGAGTGTCATTATAAAGACCTGGCCAAGATGGTAAGACCTGTTTAAAAGATTCGTATCCCAGTTAACATCTGAAAACATGTTAACACTCCCAGCAGATGTGATTCATTGGAAATCACACACGTTATTAAGGAGTCTTCAAAAGATTCCTAACCCAGTTTAATGATCTCTGAATCCTGGGTTTACGTCATCAATTAAGATGATCATATTTTAACCATACGTGGTAATATAGTGCCTACGGGCCTTGCTCATTTCTACATGAGCCAAAATACAGTGGTAGCTTTGACTCCCTGTCAGAAAAAGGTAATGAACTAGGTTCAAACCTCAAGGCTTTGATTCTCTGAAATCCTAGCTTATAATTTATAAATGTCCTTGTGACTAGGCCTATTGTGCCAGAATACCTTCATGCTTTGATTCTCTGAAATCATAGCTTATAATTTATAAATGTCCTTGTGACTAGGCCTATTGTGCCAGAATACCTTCATGCTTTGATTCTCTGAAATCCTAGCTTATAATTTATAAATGTCCTTGTGACTAGGCCTATTGTGCCAGAATACCTTCATGCTTTGATTCTCTGAAATCATAGCTTATAATTTATAAATGTCCTTGTGACTAGGCCTATTGTGCCAGAATACCTTCATGCTTTGATTCTCTGAAATCCTAGCTTATAATTTATAAATGTCCCTGTGACTAGGCCTATTGTGCCAGAATACCTTCATGCTTTGATTCTCTGAAATCATAGCTTATAATTTATAAATGTCCTTGTGACTAGGCCTATTGTGCCAGAATACCTTCATGCTCTGATTCTCTGAAATCATAGCTTATAATTTAAAAGTGTCCATGTGACTAGGCCTTTGTGCCACCTTAATATCCGTAATGTTTTATAACTAGGATAAATTATAATGCCTCGATTCTCTGAAATCATGGCTTATAAATTAAACTTGTCTACGTGACTAGGCTAATTGTGCTATTATTAAAACCTTAATGCCTCGATTCTCTGAAATCATGGCTTATAAATTAAACTTGTCTACGCGACTAGGCCATTTATGCTATTACTAACTTATAAATTAGGATTTATGATAAAAATCCTGAATAAAATAAACATCCTTCTTTCCCTGCTAGTATGCTTTTTTTAAAAGAGTCTTAAAGGTGAAACCTAGCCTACGCGGCCAAGATGGTGAAACCTACTCAAGGGATTCAGATCCTTGTTAACACCTAAGAACGTGTTAGCACTTCTGACAAATGTGATTCGATAAAATCACAACAGTCATCCCTATATTGGAATTTTTATTTTCCTTATTTGCCTGATGATCTAGAAATCATGGCTTATATCATCTTATAAGATGATCATATTATAAACATCCGTAAGTGATGAAGTGCCTACAGGCTAAATTTGTTGTCCGATAAGACAACGACAGTGGTGGTCCTTGACCCTGTCTAAAGATATTGGAATACGTCCAAGCATAATAGTGGGTAGAGACCATACGATCTCGACTAAAATCATCTGAAAAGATGATCATACCATAAATATCCCTTAGAAGGGGAAATGCCTACGGGCTATAATTAACGTCCTCCGAGACTAAAGACAGTGGTAGCCTACAACTCACTGTCAAGAAAAGATGTTTTGCCTACGGGCTATAATAAATTGTCCATTTGTGACACAAACATTACGATCTCTATGATCCCCTGTTTAAGGTTGTGAGCTGCACTCAAGCCTAATAGTCTATATGATCATTGCGATCCTGACTAGTATCATCAGTATGATGATCATAAATTCATAATATTGACATCCCTAGTGATGAATTGCCTACGGGTTATGCTTTATTCTACTGTCAATAAGACAAAATAGTGGTGATCTTTATGATCCCCTATTCAAAATGGTGGGATTATACCCAAAACCTAATAGTCAATATGATCGATGTGATCATGACTAATATCATTAGATACGAAAATTATAGATAGACATCCATTAGTGTTGTTAATTGGTTTACCTTTCTGTCAAAAGAATCGCCTGTCAAGACGATGACAGTTGTAGTCTATGACTCCCTGTCCAAAGGTGAAGAACTATGTTCAAGCCTTAAGACTCCTGATCTAATAAGATTGCAGCCTATAAATTGATGTCCTTGTGACAAATCTACAAGTTATATTTCAAGTCACCTATAACAAGCCTCCGTGCTATAATTCGTCGTTAGTGACAAGTTAACATACTAAATGTTAACATCGCTGGTGACAGGCCTTAGTGCCATATCCTATAACGTCCTAGAGACAAGGCCATTTGTGCCGCATCTAAATGTCATTACGACAAGGCCTTCGCGCCATATGATTACTTATGTCCTTCATAACTGGGCTTATTGCCATATCTTTCTACGTCCCTTGTGACAGGCATCTATGCCATTTATGTATATATATATATATATAACCAAAGTCATGTAAGGCTAGCCTTTGAGCTATTTATAATCGTCCTTGTGACAAAGACAGTTGTGACATTATGGTCCCCTGTCAAGCAGGTATTGGACACGCTCCAGACCTTGAATGTCATTGATAGTCCTTTTGTGACCTAAGCTAAATGTAATAGATATACATTCAAATAGCATTCATTAAGAATGTTTGAAACCTAATGGCCTATACGGTTCGTGGATGCCGTGGCTAATCTATGTCAGGTCATCAGGATGATGACTAATAATGGTTTAATTTGGTATTTAGTACCAAGTTTTGAGTATGGAAAACTCGGATGAGATAGGCAATAGTCGCGATGCTATTAATGCGACAAAAGCAAATAATGTCTCAAACATAAACCTGAATATTAATGGAGTAAATTTCCAAGCGGTGGTTAACGCAGCAGTTTGAAAGGCCAAGGGGAAAAGGTCATGAAACAACCCAAAGAGCCGAATGCTTCTTGCTCTAAAAATTCATCCAAAACCACGTTCAAATGCTCGTGAGAAGAGCTTTGTTCACACTTCGGATATGAAGGACGAACCAAAGGGGGAGGATAACTCCCAGAAATCTAAGAAAGAGAGCAAGTACAGGCTAAATAAAAAAGCAACGAAAGTTAGTAAGAAGCCTGTATGTAAGAATTACTATAAAAGACACTAGGGACAGTGTCGAATAGAACCAGGACCAAAGCAGGGTGACATCTGCTAAGGAACAGGTCATATTTTCCCAGGAATGTAGGGACATAAAGAATGCAGTCTATCACGGCTGGGGTGAGTAAGGCCGCATCAGAACTAGATTCCATAAAGCTACCAAAGAAGGTGCAGCTAAGCCTGGAAAGGCTAAAGGAAGAAATGCCTGGACTCACCTGATGAATGCCAAGAGGCAGTTCACGATGTCATCAAGTACATCCCTTATCATTTACCAATGATAATTTCTGCTAAGTGTCCTGATTTAATACAGGCAATAATAAATCTTCATAAACCATAAGCTTAGCAAACTTTTATATTATCCACAAGGTATAACTTACCAAGGAAACCGTAGTAACCGATTCTTCTAGTATCGGCAAGGAATCTCTCTGAAAAATCTAAGAGTACTCTTTCTTCGAATAAAGTACGACAAGATATGTTATTTTAATTATTTTTCTCATTGTTTGTTTTTCCATCACCTGCGAATGCCAAACTATGTTTGATAAAAGTGCCATATGAGGATTGGCGTTGTGACAACCCGTACTCTCGTTGTCGAGAGAATGGCATTTTAGTAATATGCACACTTATTTTTATTATTATTATTATTATTATTATCATGTATTTACAAAATAATAATCCGCGATGAGAGAGTTATTCGGGTATTTATTTTTACGGTTATCCTACTAATAAACCGGGCCAATTTGCTTAAGCGAGACACACAATCTAACGAGTCCACACACTTGGGCTAGGCCCAAGCCCACTCCTTAAACCTAAACCCTACACTATTTAAACCTCCTAAACCTCTACTCTCATCTTCTCTAAAAAAAAACCCTAAATCCCCTTTTCTTTTATGTCAGCCGCACAACCAACACCAGACACACTCAACCTTCTTCTCTGGTCCGATCAAGATTCCGGCGATTCATCGGCGGCCGCGCAATGGCTCCGGTTGCACACTCAGCTTCGACCTTCTGTTCTTCCTAAAACCCCTCCCACACATGGCAACCTGCACTCCTCTCTCTCTCATTTCAAAACCAGCCGACTACCCCAACCCCTTTCACTTTAAAATACCCCACGGTCCCCGTTCTTTCCGGAGATTAATGGCACTAGCGGCGGCAACAAGATCAGGAAGACGGAGCAGTGCCGCCACTCCCGGCGGTGACGGTGGAGTCGAACGGCAGCGGGTTGCGGCAGAGCACGACGGCGATGGCAGAGGCACTACGGCGGACCATAGGAGCCTCCGGTTTGCAGTTCCTCGATACAGCAGGTGTGTATCGCGTTTTTGTTATACCTTGAGTTGCTAAGATTATTGTTCTTGAGATCTCTTGAGTGTAAGTGGCTGTTGTAGTAAAGCAGGTGATCAAATTCTAAGAAGTTCATTTTAAGTGTAGTTTGGTGATTAACGATACATGTTTTCTTTTCTGTTCACAACCGTTGTAAGTGCCACTGCTTGTATTATGGTGCTCTAGATTCTGCATACATGAGTGTTAGTTGTTTGGTTCAAATGACTGTTACAACTGTTGGAATGATTATTGCTACAAGATTTATTTTGGATGTCTGTTTGTTTGATGATGATGATTTTGTGAATATTTTAAAAGGGTTTAATATTTATGAATACACACCCCCCTTTTTTTTGCCATCTGTTTTAATAAATGGAGAATGCAATATGTAATTTTCGAAACTATTGAAACTGGATGTATGTATGTATGTATGTATGTGAAGATGATGTTCGAATATGCAAAGTCTGTGATTATGATTCCAATAATTAGTGACAGAAATATAAAGCTAAATTTTAGAATGATGATATTGTGTTCTCATGGTGGTACAATCATATATGCACAAGGTACAACTTAGAAATGCATGTTGAATGTGTGAGAGAAGATGATGACCATGTGATTGATTGAATGTGATTGGATCGTACAAATGGATAAGGTTCTAGAAAGATCCCACAGTGTTGGTGAGTCGAGACCAGTGGATCCATCAGTGGTTTCGACCCAGCAGCCGTTTCATTTGAGATTGCGACTCGAGACTAGGGCATGCATATCAGGGACTCGAGACCAGCTAGGTTGCGACTCGAGATCTCCTGATCTCGACTCGAGACTTGACTCGAGACCCCGAGGTTCCGACTCATGTATACACAACTCGAAACCAACTGGTTTTGATTCAGGAACTCGTGGTTGCGACTCGAGACCTCTTGTTCTCGAGTCGAGACTATCCGGTTTCGACTGGGCTTCCTTGCTTATTTACTGGGCCACAATGTGCATTGACGTGCTTGGACTGTGTGCTTAACTTTACTACATGCTGCTACTGGTTAACTGTTTATGTGATTAGGACAGGCCCGATAACTTTGGTGGGCCTTATGTACCATGTGTTAACTGATGTCCTGGACTGTGTGCTGGTATTAATGTCTAGCTATTACTGTTTAACTGTCTACATGCTAGAATAGGCCCAATACCGTGTATGTTTGTATGACATGCATGTTGTATGCAATGTGTTAGATACGTATAGGATTTTACGTGACACTAGTTGCATACGAACCTAACGAATATTTATAAACCATAATAGGGTATGGTTGACCAACCTAACACAAGTAAATTGTCTGCCGAGCAAACCAAGGTGAGTTCACACACTAAAAGCATGCGTCCCAGGGAGGGACACGGACAAACTGTCATCCTTAAAGATTGCTTTCAATTAATATTTCCGGGGGAAAATGCAAATGGGTACTTTTAAATTTCTATCTCCGGGGGAGATACGTTTGGATATTATTTATAAATCACAACTAGCAAAACTAAACGAATCTCTATCATGTAAAGTCCCTGCTTATAGTACCGATTAATCGCCGGGGGCGAACGGGTTATTAGTTGATAGCGCTATTAGGTTTGACAACCTCACACCGTGACCGGGGGAGATCGGGCGTGAACTAGTATACCTTGCATCTTGGTCAATGACGATAGACATTGACTCGGGGCACAAAATCTTCTCGTCAACAGTTTCGGTAACGCCAGTTTAGTAGCTTTCATATGGGGTAGCTCCCCATGACGTGATTATAAATGTTCTATCTAAACAACCTACGTTTTCGAAAAAGTTAAAACTGGACAACTCGTGGACTCGCCAACATTATGTTGATACCCTACTGCATGCTTTGCAGGTTGCTCGATACAGTTTAGGACGGACATTGCAATCGGCTGGAGTGCGTGGTTTGTAAGTTCATAGCTAATAAACTTGTGGTTTTAAATTACGATATGTATTCTTTTCCTTTCCGCTGCAACTTAAACTATGTTTGATAAAATTAAATTGGTCGCTAATTATTCCATTTCTTATAATAACAACCAAATGGTTCAAAATAATTAGTGGCTGGATCCTGGTCAGTCGCACGCCTCGCGGTGGTACTCCGCATGTGGAAATTGAGGGTGTGACAGGCGTATCCTAGTGTGTCCCATAGATTACTTCCATGCCTGATCAGTATGGAGGTTTAATACATGGAACCCCTGAGATATCCCAATGGTCATATAGTACTAAAGTCGACTAGTAGTATTCAAAGAAGATATCCAGAATGGAATTGTCCAAGTAAATGTTCCCGATTAAGGAATTCGTGGACTTATAACATAAATGTGTCACTTATTTGACACAAGCAATGATGGATGAACTGGAGCCTGAGATATGGAAAATCTCTGTAGCCTCCTTGTATCTTGATTATATTCTCATAAGTTTTCCCTGTTTACCTCCTGGAAGGCAGGTAGAATTAAGATTAGCATCCCGCTGTGAGCTGGAGTATTGGGAAAACTCCATATTGATTATGAATAATCGAAACCTTGATTAAGTAGGTTTTAAGACATAGGCTCATATAGCCTGACTCAATATTCTGAGGGTTTTATGTTATTGAATAAGAAAGACGGTTCATATTGCTTATGTATTAATTGCCGCAACCCTAATAAGGCAACGATTAAGAATTTCCATCAGCTACCCAGGATCGTCGAATTGTTCGACTAACGACAAGGATTAACTATTCCTTAAAATTAGTTAAGTAGTGGTTGGAATGACCATCTCACCTTAAGATAAGCTTTTATGTAATAGTTGATATGCAAGCATCAAGGCTGCTCCCTTGGAGACCTTGTAAGGATGGAATGTTAAACATCTATTGTTAGGACAATAGATTGGTAAGTCCACTTATCAGGATCTGAAAGTTGCAATTTGAAACAACGAATAAGATCATACAAACCCCTAATTATCTATAAGTTGCCATTATTCGGCAGAAAATCAAGAATTAATGGAAAGTAGTAACCTTCCTAAATTCTTAATAAGAAATAAGGCTCAACAAAAGATATCACCCAGGAAGGGTGTGCCAAATTTGTTAAAGTATCAGGCTAGTCAGGCTCTGAGTATATAGAACCATTCGAAGGATTAGAATGTATCAAGATTAAATAGCTTACGAGCTAAGACCTAATTAAGGAGACTTATAGCTCCGACATGCTAGCCCAACTATACGTGGCTAAGATTGTAGCCTTACATGGCATACCTGTGTCTATTATCTCTGACAGAGATACTAGGTACACGTCTCATTTTTGGAAAAGTTTCCAACAATCTTTGGGCACACGTTTGAATTTTAGTACGGCTTATCATCCTCAGACTGACGGTTAGAGTGAGCGTACTATTCAAACGTTGGAAGACATGCTACGTGCGTGTGCAATCGATTTGGGTGGTAGTTGGGATAAGAACTTACCATTAATCGAATTCTCCTACAACAATAGCTACCACACCAGCATAAAGGCTGCGCCTTTTGAGGCATTATATGATAGAAAGTGTAGATCGCCCGTTTGTTGGGCGGAAGTTGGAGATGACCAATTATCAGGACCAGAGATAGTCTTCGAAACGACGGACAAAATTGTCCAGATTCGTGACCGTCTCAAAGCTGCCCGAGATAGGCAGAAGAGCTACGCAGATCCGAAGCGTAAAGCTTTTCACTTCGAAGTAGGTGACAAAGTGTTGCTAAAAGTATCACCCTGGAAGGGGGTGATGCGATTTGGTAAGAAAGGCAAGCTAAGCCCGAGATACATAGGACCTTTCGAGGTTATCGAACATGTCGGGTCAGTTGCCTATAAGTTAAACTTACCGGAAGAGCTCAGTGGAATTCACAATGTGTTCCACATCTGCAATCTGAAGAAGTGCTTCGCTGATGAATCACTGGTAATACCGCATACAGATGTGCATATAGATGAGAGCTTAAAATTTGTGGAAAAACCTTTGTCGATTGAAGATCGACAGGTAAAGAAGCTTCGAAGGAAGCATGTACCTATTGTAAAGGTCAAATGAGATGCCCGTAGAGGTCCCGAATATATGTGGGAGGTTGAATCCACGATGAAAGAAAAGTACCCTTATTTATTTCAGTAAATCTCGGGTCGAGATTTATTTTAAGGGGGTGAGGATGTAACACCTCGAAAATTCGTGTTCAATGAAATAACGACACGTGTCATGTAAGACAAAACGCGTTGAAAAACCCGGATTTAATAAAGATGTTTTGGCAGGATTTAAAAGTGGCGTCATGTTAATTTTTACCTCTGAACGACCTCATTCATAAATCCCAAGACCCAATTATATTTTACACACATCTAACATATCCAGGAATTTGTTGACAATAATTGAATTTGAGTGCATGATAGGTTCGTATGGAAATTCTACGGTAAACCTTCTTTAACGGCACTTTCAAAAAGGATTTAAAGGAACATGGCAAATAGTAGGGTATGTAATAGTACAAGGCACATTTTAAGGGACCCTAATTGATAAAACAAGGCCCCAAAATCGGATAATGAGGTTGCCCTTTCGAAATACTGAAAGATCAAATGTTTTTGGGTTCTGCAAGGTGCTTGCGCACCGTAAGCATACCCCTTGCGGTGCGCAAGGGGTTGCCAGCGAACAGAAATGTTGCAGCTTGCTATTTAAACGCGATTTTTGACCTTTAAACGGTTTTCCACATCTCCCTTGGCCCCTAAACAACCCCTAAACATGTAGGACACCTGTGGGAATGTTGTGGTAAGTGCTAGACTTTGTTGTCAACACTTTGTGGTGATTGAATTCACTATATAAGGGTCTTGAGTTGCAAACAATTCATCACACCATTTCCTTTAGCTTTCTGATCATTCCTGGAGCTCAAACCTTCTCTCAAGTGATCACTAATCAAGCTTAGGACTTCAGTAAGTTTGCTAATCCTTTCTTAATTAAGTTTAGCTTAGTTATTTAGCTAAAAGTCAAACCATCGTAATTACGGGTTGACTTCGAGATTAGTTAATAATGGCTCAGTCATATCTCGAATTAAAGGCACCTCTAAATAGGTAATTATGTGGGTAATAAAACCTCAAAAGGGTTCCCCCTGATTCCCACTCTAACTAGGTCAAATGTCGGGTCAAACTTGCTAATAAAAAGTCAACAGAATGTTTAAATTGCAATTTATGCATGATTAGCAATGTAGAACACATATAACCTATTTGATCATTAATATAACTTGGTAATTAGTGTAAGGACATGTCTAAACATGTTCAACCCGACAATTCCCTGTTTAGACCCGGTTCGGAACCGAAAGTCGCATAGTTTGACTTATACTTTGACTTTCAGTTCTGACCCGTTTTGGTATGAATTAGAAATACCTAAGAGCTTTATTTGGACCAGGTTATATGCTAGTATAACCCTCTGTGATTATACACCTCGGATCATTAGTTATCCAATTAATATGCGTGATTCCGTTAATTGCTCATATGTTGACCATTATGCCCTTTTCACCTTAAAAAGTGATTTTTGGAAATGTAAAAGAGTAGAAACTTTAATTACTGATATATAAACTTGCATACAAAATTTGACATCAGTTTGAGGTATAGGTTAAGAGTTATGCTCGTTAGCGTAAAATTAAAGCTTTAAGTTAATTAAACGGCGTATTTAGCGTATAGCCTACTTAAACATACTTTTTGATATCAAACTTTTTACCCACTGATGTAATATATTATTTTGGGATTTTTAAATATTTTTAATTAATTTTAGGCTGAGCATAACTTATAGTCGTAGGCTTAATCCGGTAATTGTCGGTTTTGCCCTTACGGGCTATAAAATGAGTTTTACATATCTAAACGACTCCAAACCTTTTGCTACTGATCACATATGATAAATAAATTTTTTTAAGTCTTCTGGAAATATAAAAATATCAGATTTAAGTATCGAACCCGGAAACGGCCTTTAATCGCCTTTTTAAGCGTTTTTAACGCATAGTATGTACTAGAAGTATCTTAAACATACAAGGGTTGATACCTACTGATATTTGAGGCAAATTATAATGTTTTAACAGTAAGCAAAGGTTGATAAACTCAGACTTTGGTTGTGAGATTTTCGGCTTAGGTGAAATTACCAAAATACCCCTACGGGGCATAGTTTGGTTATAAATGATAAATTTCACTTGCATACTTTAACCTACTGATATAACTTAGCAAATTGTGTATATTTTCTGATTACATCAGGCCTGTAACTCAGGTTGACACTTAAACTCTTTTACAACCCTTAAAATGACCAAACTACCCCTACGGGGCATAGTTTGCGATTAAATTCATTTCGGGCATAATAAATGATATCTTACTGATGTCACAACACATATGAAGCATATTAACTTAGGAAACCTGTAAATAGCTCTCATGGATACCCGTTACGCTTATTACGCGTTCAGTTCGGTTTATGTAACTAGTTTATATAAACTAGCCTAAACGGGTCAAACCTTATCGGTTTTATCTCAAATTACAGAATGTGTATGAAATACCCATATTAAGCAAGTCTCTGAACTTTTCGGGTCTAAATCACATTCTATCCGGTCTTCGCTTAATCGTGCGTACGAACCGTATCTTTGAAACTAGCCGGGCTAAGCTTAAGCTTAACTAAAGACCCGTTAGGATTCTAATAGGTTATTATAAACCTTCGTTCCAGATTAGGAGGACCAGTAAAAGCTACTTTCAATTTGCTTATTGTGATTTATACATTGCTCAGGTAAATACTTTTAACTTATTTTCCCTATACGGGCTTGGGTTACGGTATATAGCATACCGCTTGATCGGGCATTAAATTCTCCACTGTTGAGTGGGTAATTGAATAAATTTGATCGGCTCATTTAAACAGTCTTGTTACTTAAAGCCTTTGGGGGGTTAATGACCATGTCCCGGATATCCTTGGCATCATTTTACGAAATGGCCACGACTTAAGCGCGGGGTGTAGGCGTACACCCGTCAGTGCACAAAAGAATATTGTGGTGTGTCTATTGATCTTTAACCCGGATAAGATCCGGGCTACTGAACACACAAGGAACATGTAATTCGTTCACAAGATTATATATTTAAATAATTCTCCCAAGTTATAAAAGGTTAATTTTGCCTCTGTGCATTTTAATCAAATTATAAAAGATATTTTGTGCCACGTGCATTCAAATCAATTTTCTTAAACCATTTTCAAAATGAGTCGGTTAATCGTATTTACTAGTGTAAACTGACGTATTTTCCAAAAAAAGGCTAAATGCAGGTACTATACGAAATTGGCTGGATATTTCTCCTTAGCATCAATAGAAGTCTCGCAAGCTTAAGATGTCTAAAAGTCTGTTGAACTATTGTTTCCATTTTATTTACGATCCGTCTGTGGATAAACAATCGACAGTTGTGATATTTGATATTACAATATTATATTCGGTTGTATTATATCTTTTAAATTGCTTCCGCTGTGCATATTATATATTGTGTTGTTTGACTATTATGTTGCCAACCACGTCACGATACTCCCCACCGGTGACACGTGGAAATCGGGGTGTGACACTTTGCCAGGATGATAACGAATCTCACTGTCATAATCGTTGAGAAGTTCTACCCACCGGCGTTGAGGCATATTTAGTTCTTTCTGGTCAAAGGTATGTTGTAGGCTCCTATGATCGGTGAAGATCGTACACTTGGTACCATAAAGGTAGTGTCGCCAAATCTTTAATGCAAAAACAACTGCGCCTAGCTCGAGGTCGTGGGTTGTATAGTTCTTCCCGTGGATCTTGAGCTAACGAGATGCGTAAGCAATAACCTTGTCTCGCTGCATGAGAACACAACCAAGGCCAAAGTTCGAGGCATCACAATAGACAATAAAGTCATCGTTTCCGTCGGGTAAAGCGATAACAGGAGCATTACAAAGCATGTACTTGAGGGTTTGAAAGGCAGTCTCTTGTCCAGTTCCCTAAACAAAAGGCTTGTCTTTTTGCATGAGAGAGGTGAACGGCACAACAATTTTAGAGAACCCTTCGATAAATCGGCGATAATAGCCCACCAGTCCGAGAAAAGAACGGACTTCAGACGGGTTCTTGGGTGTAACCCAACTCTTGACAGCTTCGATCTTCGCGGAGTCGACGTGAATACCTTGACTATTAACAATGTGACCGAGGAATTGAACCTCCTCCAGCCAGAATTCACATTTGGAGAACTTGACATAGAGTCGATTCCCCCGGAGTAGCTCGAGAACCAAACGTAGATGTTGCGCGTGTTCGGCTTTCGACCTGGAATAGATCAGGATATCATTGATGAACACGATGACGAAGCGGTCGTGAAAAGGTTTACACACACGATTCATCAGATCCATAAAAACCGCGGGTGCGTTGGTTAAACCAAAAGGCATAACAACGAACTCGTAGTGGCCGTATTGAGTGCGGAAAGCGGTTTTGGGAATATCCTCCTCTTGTATGTGTAACTGGTGGTAGCCTAAACGTAGATCGATCTTGGAGAAACACGTAGCACCTTGTAACTGGTCGAACAAATCATCGATGCGAGGCAGAGGGTAACGATTCTTGATCGTCAGCTTATTCAATTCCCGATAGTCGATGCACATCCGGAACGACCCATCCTTCTTTTTGACGAAAAGAACTGGTGCGCCCCAAGGAGAGGTGCTAGGGCGAATGAAGCCTTTGTCAAGCAATTCCTAGAGTTTAGTCGAGAGTTCGAGCATTTCGGACAGAGCGAGTCGATAAGGAGCTCTTGCAACAGGGTTTGCTCAGAATGAGGTCGATGCGGAAGTCGATATCACGAATTGGAGGTAGACGTGGGAGATCTTCAGGAAAAACATTGGGGAATTCACAAACAATGGGGAAGTCTTTCACTTCAGTCTTTCCTTTATTTTCCTTCTCCGCTACTACAATGTTAGCCAAGAAAGCTCTGTATTCCTTGCGGAGATACTTGCTAGCTTGGATACAAGATATGAGCTTGAGGTCCTTTGAGAGAGTTTCACCATGCACACACAATTGATCACCATTAGCGAGCGAGAATCGAATCATCTTATCGAAGCAAACAACTTCGGCATGGTTTTCGTGAAGAAAGTCCATGCCTATTATGATGTCAAAACTTCCGAGCTGCATCGGAATAAGGTCGTTGGGGAAGATGTGATTGTTGAGTTCAAGAGTACAATCACGAAGAACAGAGTTGACGGCGACAGTTCTTCCGGTAGCAACTTCAACATCGAATGTCGAGGGGAGATGGGCGCCCTTACGATTAAGAAGCTTTTCGAACTCAAACGATACAAAGCAGTTATCGGCTCCAGTATCAAACAAACACGAAGCATAAATACCATTCACAAGGAATGTACCATTGACCACGTTGTTGTCAGCCTGAGCCTGGCGCACATTAATGTTGAAGGTTCGAGCACGAGCGGCTTGTTGCTGTTGCTGCTGAGGCTGCTGCTGCTGTTGCTGGGGCTGCTGCTGTTGAGGCTCTTGCTTCACAACCCGATTGGGGCACATGTTCGCAAAGTGGTTGGGATCACCACACGCAAAACAGACTCTAGCATTGACCGCGGGCCCCTGAGCTAGTTGTTGGCCTTGAGAGGCAAGGAGCAGAGCTTGATGAGCAGTAGCTGGTGCTGGTGCTTGTCGAGGACCTGTACGGCAGTTGGCGGTAAAATGGCCATACATGTTGCAGTGTACACAAAATCTGCAGGTGATTCCCACTGGGTGATGATAGGTGCAAGTTGGGCAGGGAGGATGAGGACCAGTATAAGCACGCTTTGCTAGCGGTGCTTGGGTTACCGGTGCCGCAACCTGGTGGCGTTGAGCTTGCTGTTGAGCTGGTACAGCTTGGAGTGGGGCAGCAGTGGTTACAACACAGTTCTTGTTGCGGGAGTTGCTGTTGTTCTTCCTCTTGCGACGAGAGGCTTTTGAAGAGTGAGGAGCGTCGGCGGTTTTAGCAGTTGGTGCGGTGGTAGCTTGATGTAGATTCTTGGCGGCTTTATCCCAGAAGCCAGACTTGACTCGCTTGTCGTTTATTTCAGCGGTAAGCAGGTAAGTTTCTTCGATTGTTGCTGGCTTTGAAGCTTGCACAAAATCCGTGACACAATCTGGCAGATCGCAATTAGCAGTCTTGCCTTCCTTTGACTTCAATCTTGACTTTGACTTTAACTTTCGAAACACGGGGTGTTACAAATATCCTCGATGGCTGGGCGACGATAGACCATCTTCTTTTTAACACACCAAAAGCCCGACTCGATATCTTTTCTTGCTTACTCTTGTTTTTTCTAGAAATACAATCTTTTTTCGTCATCTGGACACGAAAGAGTTTTTACCAACGTCGCCCACTCGGGATAAATACCTTCTGTGAGATAGTAGCCATACTTATACTCCACGTCATTTGCATAGAATGAAGTATCTGGTGTAACCCCGTCTATGACATCGTCGAAAAGATTTGAGGACATTAAAATTGCAATGTCATTGTTCGCACCGGCCATACCAAAGTACGCATGCCGAATCCATAAATCTTGAGAAGCGACCGCTTGTAATATTATTGTAGGACCATCGATATCATGGTCGCCACGATGATGTTGCCCTTTCCAAGCGGTTGGACATGCCGCCCATTCCCAGTGCGTGCAATCAAGACTACCCAATATCCCAGGAAACCCGTGTATGCGGTGATGGGCCTCGTATAGAAGTGGAACATTGGCTGCGGTTGGCATCCTTAAATATCGTCTCCCATACAGAGAGATACACCTAATAAACTAGTGTTAATAAAAAAATAATAATGATGTAAATAAATATAACACATAATAGTGTTAATAAAAATTACCTTCGCAAAAATTTTCAAGAGACTCACGACAAATTCTTGACGACATCCTTAAATATTCATCCCACGCATCACTCGCTGTGTCGTACGCTAGTTGCCTAATTGCTGCTGTACACTTTTGTAGTCCAGAGAAACCAACTTTGCGACTTGCACTTACTCTTTGCGTGATAAAAGGGAATTCACCCGCAAGATCATTAGAAATTTTAACGAATAGTCGTCGGCTCATACGAAACCTACGCTTACACTGACCATCATCGTACAACGGATTTTCACAAAAATAGTCTTGCACTAGACGTTCATGAGCACCTAACCGATCCCGTTCAAGAGGCGGTTGTCTGGTACGCGATGTAGAGGATTCGGCTTCTTCTCGCAAATAATTAATCGCCTCCTGCGTAATTGCGATAACCATATCGTCAAGAACAACGTCGGATGAGGAGCTGGAAGACATTTTTTAGTTGTGATTGGTGTGTGTTTTAGTTGTGATTGGTGTGAATTTTAGTTGTGATTGGTGTGTTATTTAGTTTGGGATAGGTTTATATTTATATTTGAATAAAAAAAAGTTGTTTTTTTTATTCGAACGTTGCCAAATGGTCACATCTGACCAACCCACCTCATTCCACGCGTTTTCAGCTCGTTACCACGATGGAGCCCGTCCTATGGCGCCCCACCTTAAAACCCATGGTGTGGATGTATAGCGCCCCGGGGCGCAATAGATGATGACCTGGCGAGGGTGGCGCCCCCGTTCCCTCCGGCCTAAGGATGCTTATAGCGAACAAGTTAATATGTCAATTTGTTTGTATGATTTTAATTATTATTAATCATTAATATTTAATATAAATAATTTGCTCGAGTTCCATGAATGGTTGATAGTATAATTTTAACTTTAAATCCACACATTCAATTAAACTTATTAATATAACATTAACTTTAGATCAAAATAATATATTTAGTTAATTTTATAAAGAATAAGGATAAAATTATGTATCCTTAGTGAATATGTTGATCTAAAGTCAGTGTTATACTGATAAGTTTAATCGAATGTGTTGATCTAAAGTTAAAGCTACATTATCACTTGTTTACGCTACGGACTCATCAAGTTTTTTATATTAATTATTAATGATTGATATAATATTTTATACTTATATATATTTTTAGTTGTATATCCGCTTTGTTGGTAACTTATCTATTGTGTCATTTTATTTAACATTAATATACTTTTGTTATGATTTTAAGAATGTATTAATCATAAATAATAATTATATAAGTAATTTCTTCGAGTCTGGAAAGATCTGCAGGGTGATAACCTAGTTAATATATATAATAATAATTGGTCAAATTAGACCTTGTTAATAAAGGTGATAATATACATACACCCCTATAATATTATTTTCACATCCCCTAGTGTATACGAGCCGTATAAGGTTATACGGCCCGTATAGAATGATTTTGCCCAAAAATAAATGCACTGCAATCTTTTTTTTTGTTTTACATATATACGAGTCGTATAACATTATACGACCCATATACATGTGTATACGAGCAATATAATGTTATACGGCCAAATGTGTTTATTTTTTGAGGTTTGATCAGTTTTTTGGGTTTTAAGATATGTATACGGGCCCGTGTATATATACTTTTTTAATTTTTTTTTGTGTAAAACCGAACAACTGTTCAATAAATTTTAGTAATTCTTTAGATAACGTTTTCAGTATCCGGAGTTTGTTGGTTTGTTTGTTGCTAGGGTTCAGAATGCTTGAATATGGTGATATTAGAACACTGTACACTGCATGTAAACACAGTGGCTTTGTGATGCAAGGATCTTCGAATGCGTTATGTACATTAAATTTCATTAAATAATATTGTTATTTGTCTGTTAAGTACCGGACGGAGTCCTTTCGTGGTCTAATCATATTAACTATGTATGAGAGAGAGAGAGAAAGAGAGAGAGAGAGAGAGACCTTTAAGTACGGATCCTACAGTTGCATTTGGAACAAGAAGTCCAACAATTAGTTCGTTATCTGTTGTTGTCTCAATGCGCACAACACGTAGTCGTTGATGGGCTTTGTGGGCCTGCTCGTAGCTAGGGTTCAGAATGCTTGAATATGGTGATATTAGAAAAGGAAAAACAATACCATAGGTGAACCCTTCAGAAGAAATCGCAGGCTGATACATAAAAATACATATAACGAGTTATCGTCTTCTGAACCCTAACAACTGTCCATGTGGGTTGTCGCTAGAACCCTGCCAGTGATCGTTTGTTAACTTCTGGATGGAGTACTTTCGTGGTCTAATCATATCAACTATTCACCACATGGAGCAGATAACGGTTTGTTGGGTTGTTTGTAGCTAGGGTTCATAATGCTTGAATATGGTGATATTAGAACACTGTACACTACATGTAAACACAGTGGCTTTGTGATGGGAACCACATATTCGTGTGTTGCAGTTTGGAAAGATGCCGAATACAGATCTGATATTGAAATTTGTGAGCCTTCAAATTATTCTCAGACAATTCCTAACAACTGTCCATGTGAAAGTTAGGGTTTGTTGGATTGTTTATAGCTAGGGTTCAGAATGCTTGAAGCATATTATATAACTTTTTAGATGGTGTTTGTAAGGTTTAATTGTCTTGTGTAACTTTGATTGGCATCTATATACGGAATGAGATTCTTTGAGAACTAGAAAACGAGAAAATACGAAACGAGATTCTTCGAGAACTAGAAAGGGAG
Organism: Helianthus tuberosus; assembly: GCA_030545235.1. Lineage (NCBI taxonomy): Eukaryota > Viridiplantae > Streptophyta > Magnoliopsida > Asterales > Asteraceae > Helianthus > Helianthus tuberosus. The sequence continues at coordinate 33,725 of JARYGA010044847.1, forward strand.
AAAATACGAAACGAGATTCTTCGAGAACTGGCAAAAGGAGAAAATACGGAACGAGATTCTTCGAGAACTAGGAAAAGGAGAAAATACAGAACGAGATTCTTCGAGAACTAGCAAAAGGAGAAAATACGGAACATGATTCTTCCACTAATTAGTCAGTAGTCATTGCTTCTTAATGATGAGTAGTTGGTCGATGACATGATAGATAAAATGCAGAAATGTTGCATAATTCATTTAGTTTCTGTTTGGCACCTTCAATTTTCGTTGCATAATTCATTTAGTTTCTGTTTGGCACCTTTAATCTCCGTTGCATAATTCATTTAGTTTCTGTTTGGCACCTTCAATCTCTGTTGCATAATTCATTTAGTTTCTGTTTGGAACCTTCTCCATCCATGTATATTGCAAGTTAAATCCATAATCAATGTATAGAGTTGTAGCAACAGATTCAACAATATCACTGATCTAGAATTGGAGAACCGTTGTGTCTAATCAGATCAACTATTCACTATAAGTTTTGTGGTCTACCCATCATATCAACTATTCACTATAAGTTTCGTGGTCTAATCATCCTATCAACTATTTACTATAAGTTTTTAGATGGTGTTTGTAAGGTTTGTAACAAGTTTGCTGTTAATTATATTGGAAGTTGCTTTTCCTATCGGGTAGGCACTAGTTATCAATGCAGAAAACTTAACAAGAGAAGCAGCTAAAAAGGGGAGAACAGTGAGGAACTCCCTTTAATCATCATAACTAATAACCTTCACGGTTTCACCGTCACTGCACTCCATCTCGTGGTTTCTGTTCCAATCTTCCTGCGACATGGCATCTAAATCCTTGAATCCCAACGCTTCTCCTTACATTACTCATCATTTCCTGAGTTCGAGTTCATTAAGAAGGAATTACTGCTAACTAATTGCAAGAATGTATACGGCCCGTATAAAGTTATACGGGTCGTATACAACCTTTATAATTTTTATTCGATCGTATATTCAACATACGAGCACTGTTTTATGCTTGTATATGGTCCGTATAACGTTATACGACCCGTATACAATTAATCAACTTTCTTTTTTTTAATTCATATATGTGGGATTGATGAAAAAGAAGTAACGTTGAGGATTTAGAACAACGAACTTTGTTTGAGTTAGTTAATAACCACCTTTGTTGAGCTTCCTATTCTTAAGTTCACAACGAAGGTTCTGAAAATTGAAGGAAACTAACTTTGTTATGGTTTGGGGAGAATGTTCTGGAAATTGAAGAAAAAGGCGAACTAGAATATCGATATAGTTGTTGTAAAAGCTCACATTTTACATAACAAGAAACCTTAAACACAAGTTTTCTTTTTGAGCTTGATGGATGTCCATTATCTCAACGCATTTCCTTACATTACTGATCTGTATTTGAAAACTGAGGTTGAAAATTGGAAGTAAAACATTTGTATTTGCAAGTAAAACATTTAACATCTCATTAACACAAATGCAATACTTACAATATCTATCCATTATCCCCTTGGTAGTTATTACCATATCTATCCTTTATCCCCTAGATTTCATTAGGGTATAGTTATAATTCCCCTAATATAAGGCCCATTGTTTACCGTGGAATGCATCTTTAAACTTGATACCATCAATATGGTGATATTATAACACTGTACACTTCATGTAAACATAGGGGCTTTGTGATGATAAGTTACAAATTGGGAAATACATATTCGTGTGTTGCAGTTTTGAAAGATGACCAAATAGAGATCTGAATAACCGATACAACCCATTTGTAACCTAACTCAAATCTCGTAACTGTGAATCTATTCCCTCCAAAACCACCACTTTTCGCATATGGTCATCAACATACCACCAAACTCAAACAAACCACCAAACTAGGACATCAACATCAATTGATGTCCAATTGACGAACACCAATGTGTGAAATGGGATTTATTTAAAAGTAAAAAGAAAACTGAAACCAGTTTTCCTTGATAGCAGAAGCCGTTCGATTTGATGGTTCTGAACATAAGTTTTCTTTTGAGCTTGATGGATGTCCATTATCTCAAAGCTTCTCCTAACATAACCGATCTGGAATTGGAGAACCGTTGTGTATTTGCTTACTGATTCTTGAAAATATTTGTTGAAATCGAAGAAAAAAGTAAAAAAGATGAAATGAGGCGTGTTAACGCAAATGCAATACTTACAATTAACCAACATACATTGATTGTGGAATTAACTTGCAACATACATCAAAGCTTCATGCAGCCGAGACCGCTTTGTTAATTTTAATGAAGCAACGACGATTAAAGGTGCCAAACAGAAACTAAATGAATTATACAACAAATCCATATCCCTTTTGGTAGTTGTTACCATATCCATTGATGTCCAATTGACGAACACGAATGTGTGAAATGGGATTTATTTAAAAGTAAAAGAAATCTGAAACCAGTTTTCCTTGATAGCAGAATTCGTTCGATTTGATGGTTCTGAACACTACATAGACTGCCAGATCGAATGGTCGTTATTGACGCACACAAACGAAGAATTAATAAACATTAAGCACCTACAATATATACTCGAAAGTTATTGACGCAGACTCTTGATAATCATTATGAACTTGAGAACAAGAAGCTCAAACAAACAACCAAAACTAGGACATCAACATCAATTAATGTCCAAATGATGAACACGAATGTGTGAAGTTGGATTTATTTCAAAGTAAACAGAAAACTAAAGCCCGTTTTCCTTGATAGTAGAAGCCATTTCGATTTGATGGTTCTGAACACTATATAGACTACCAGATCGAAACCCAAATGTGTGAATATTAACTCATAAAAAAAATCTTATCTATACGGGTCGTATACCATTATACGGTCCGTATAAAGATACCGTATACGACCAATGTTTGTTTTAACATGGTGTATACGGGCCGTATAAGGTTATACGGCCCGTATAGCATAAGATAAACTGACCAAGTCTGTGGGCGCAGACTTTGTCATTTTGGGCATTTTATCAATTACGTGGATTAAGAATGTATGTCTAAATATACATTACAATTATCATGCAAGTTACCAAATTACACCAACTATGATTCGATTATGTTATGGCTATACAATATACCAAATTACACCAACTATGATCCGTTTAGGCTATGGCTATACAATATACCAGCCGTAGACATTTGGGTTCGATCACTTGTTCACATTTTGCTCTTCATCTAACTCGGCTTGAATTCGGTGTGACCTTATATATGGACCTCTCCCTCTTTCTCTTTAGCTTGTTCTTTGATGCCATTTCTTTCTCATCTACAAATAATAAAAACCTACGCACCGCATGGGACCCGCTAAAGGCCGGTCCTGGAGGTCCGAATAGTGTTTTCTGAAGTTATGAAGGATCATGCAAAAGTATATAAGGAGGGCCAGAGCAAATGCATCCCATCCTCTATGACGGCCAGAGTTGGATGCATACCCGAGTCACAAAGCCACCGGTTCCGGTCAGATTGGAGTGTTAGAATGTATTAAATTTCTACATGGTTAAAATGCCTCCCCCTTATACTTTCGAATCGGTGGAGGAAGTATTGAAAAGTGTATAAAAGGGTGAGGTGTGCGTGTGTCGGTACAAAGGAGGAAAATTATACACAATTATCATGCAAGTTAGCAAATTACACCAACTATGATTCGTTTATGTTAAGGCTATAAGATATACCAGCAATAGACATTTGGGTTCAATCACTTATTCACATTTTACTCCTCATCTAACTCGGCTTGAATTCGGTTTGACCTTATATGTGGACCTCTCCCTCTTTCTCTTTAGCGTGTTCTTTGATGCCATTTCTTTCTCATCTACAAATAATAAAAACCTACGCACCGCATGGGACCCGCTTCTTAAAGGCCGGTCCTGGAGGTCCGAATAGTGTTTTCTGAAGTTATGAAGGATCATGCAAAAGTATGTAAGGAGGGCCAGAGCACAAACAACTCCAAAGATGAGAAACGGTCCACAAAAACTTTTTAGTTGAATTTGTTCCGAATCCAAATTTTGTGGGTTGCAAGTTTTTCTCTCGAGCCAATAGTCGTGAATCTTTTGAAGCTCACCATTGTCGGATAATTTTAGTATGGCAATTGACATGTCAATAGCTAACTGGGAGTCCTTTGGAAATGCCTGAAAAAAAAAAGTCAACATAATCTTGACTATTAAGTTTAACCTTACTATTTTAGACTCGAATTCAACATTAATATAATCACCTAATGAAAATTATCATGACACGGCGACAAGCATTATTTAGTATGAATTATGATCTAGTGTAAATTTTTATTCTTATCCGATACAAAGAATTGAGCATTGCCATTCACATCAAGAATTACAAAGTTTGACCTTTAAAGTCAAAACAACAGCTACAATGATTACAAGGGGCTGCAATTTCTATTATATATATATATATTATTATATTATATTATATATTTATATAGAAGGTGATCATGAATAGTGCTTTAAGTTGATATTATTTTTTTTAAGTTTTTATTATTTTATTGTTTTTTTTATTACTTTAATTGATTGTAAACGTATATTTTTTCTCATAAAAATGAATACATAATGGTACGATGTTATTCGATTCAGTTTGATACGGTTTGTAGCGATATGTTATGAGTCTATCGAAAGCAGAAAATTTTATTGTTTTGTTATTACTTTAATTGATTGTAAACATATATTTTTTCTCATAAAAATGATGCATACCGGTACGAGGTTGTTCGGTTCAGTTCGATACGGTATGGTAGCGATATGTTATCAGTTTATCGAAAGCAGAAACAATAAAGATAAATACGGGTACCGATGCAGATGTTGTTCACTCGGTTTGGTACGATAGCTGCACGATATCTGTTTTCGAAAAAAATATATAACATAATGTTGAAATAAAATAAACATAGAATGCAAACGAACTGAACGGATATCAACTGAACAAACTCAGTACCAGTATCGATATTTGTTTCTGATCGATGTAATGTTTTTTTTTCTTAATGTTTTCTCTTTCGATTACTATAACGAGCGTCGATATCATAACGAACCGAGCTGACACCAACTGAATTCCCGCCGCGAAGCGCGGGGGAAACTCACTAGTTTATATAATTAGACCACCCGTAGTGGCCCATTTTTGGGTGTTTTTCTGAAAAGCATGTCCCCCACGCCCAACCAACCGCCCCGGGGCGTTTTTCATCAAAAAATTTGTAAAGCGTTGTTTAAAAAACGCTCCCCCGCACGAATTTCAATATTAGACCGTTAACAACGGTGAAAAGCATTATGGAAGGAAGAAATGCCGAAAACAAATCGAAGCAAGATTTGGAAGAGATGAATCGACGCCTTCAAGACATTCGAGATCTCGGTCATAGGCGTTTACAAAATATGGAAGAAAGAAACGCCGAAAACAAAAAGTTTGTCGCGATACAAGAAACGAGACAAATGGAGAAAGATATCAATTTTTTGTCTAAACCCATCGACCATCTCACCGTCGACGCGTTCATCCTAGGCCAAATGCGTCGGTAACAAATCCATCAAAAATACGGACTCTAGCTTAATAGTTTTTTTATTACTTTTTTGGTTTTTTTTATTTGTTTAGGATTCTAATTTTTTATTTCCTATTTCGGTTTTTTTATTTTTTTTAACAATGTAGTGTTTTTTATTTAATGAATTCTATTAGTTTTAATTAAAAAAATTAATAATTGGTTAATGATTGATGGGGCATTATTGGGCATTATCCCCACTACACCCATTTGTGAAAAACGCCACATAGTACCCCTTTGCTGACTAGGATGACATGTGTCACACAATGCCCATAGATGGGGGCATTATTTAACCTCTCCACTACTCATGGTCTTATAAGGTTTGCCAACCTTAAACAAGCTTGAGTTCATATTAAGGCTCTTAAATAAACGAGCTCATGCACAAGCTTCATATATCTATCTTGGCTAGGCTAACGAGCCTAAAATGAACTTACCATTTATATAATTTTATATATTATAGTATATATATATTTGCATAAAATTATAATTACATATAAAATTATGAAAAAACAACTTTTTAGTAAATATGATGTATAAAAAAGGTTACAATTCTAGACATATTTATTTATTTTTATAATATAAATACATGATAATTCAACAGATAATAGCAAGTAAGACACGAGCCAAGCGCGGGCTTAAAAAACACACTCACGAGCTAAGCTCGAATTTGGGCGGGTTCGGCCTCGGGTCGTTTACACCCCTAATTTTATCCTATATCAGTAATCATTATCATCATACTTAGTAAATCTCACAAATAACAAACGATAACGTAGGGTCTCAGGAGGGCAAGATGTAGAGAATCTTACCACTACCCCGTAGGAATAGAAAGACTGCTTCTAGTGAGACCCCCAGTTCGATAGTAGTTTTGCATCAAGCCTTGGACATAATGCACATAACACTTAGCAATCAGAACAAAGGCCGATTAGTGCATGTACCCTTTTATCTTTCGACTATCAACGCCACCACATGATGCATGACTAACTGTCCGCTGCTTTTAATGTTATTTTCACGAAATTAGTAAAATAATGTTAAAAATTAGTGTAATTTCACTTTTGCCCCCGAGGCCCACACAAATATACATTATATGCACACACCGCAAGTGGGACGTTTATCCTATATGAGTAAAATGGTCATAAGTACTATAAACTAAAAAAAAGTAATGTGTGAAGGGAGATACTTACAAATCCCCAACTGCTTTTAGTGAACTCTTCACCAACAACTTGAAACCCACAGTTATCTGCAATGAAAAGATCGATGTAAGGCCTTTCATCCACAATAGCTGCAACTATTCCTGCCCTGAGTTTCTCAGCATACTCTTGTGGGGAACCAAGAGCCATAAGTCTTGATCTTGGAATGTTGAGTTCTTCCATCATATAATTCTCAGCAAATGATCCTACTTGAAACCCGATTCGTTCATTGGTCAAGATCAGTGAATCAATTCCTTGGATTGGAGATGAAAGTTGTTGAACAGTTAAAATGGATGAAAGGCTAGCAGTGTAACTTGAGGTGACGATCAGAACTACAAAAAGCCAGATGCTGAGAACTAGTCGACCAAGGCTGCTCACCATGCTTTCTTCTGAAAATATTAAATGTCGTCTGTTATATATGAAACATAACCCGAATTGGGCCATTCATAAGTTAACGGGTTGTTAAAATTCAACTTGATACTTACTATGTGCGAAAAACAAAGTTGATGAGGTGAACCTGCAAAACATCAAGAACAAGGCATGTTGAGCTACAACCCAATAGCGGTTTTTAAGAAATTAAGATTTTTTTTTTTTTTTTGTACTTATATGGACAACATAGTGCTAATCATGGCCCGCTAATCAAGAAATGGGTTGATATGAGTAAAATTTGTTTACTTATGGTTAATTTGGGTCCACTCAAATTATACAACTACTTAAATTATACAATAGGTCAATGTAAGTCTACTCAAATCATACAATGGGCCAAAAAGATTCTCTTATAAAACTTGCATATAAACGCGTCCAAATAGGAAAGCACCACCCAGTAGCATTTCTCAGCAGTTAACACCACCGATTGCTCGCCGGTACCACCATCGTCACCACTCACAACCATGGACACCACCTACAATATCATTTCCTCACATCCCCACTAGCCGTTAGGGGTGTTAGGTTTTCGGATATCCAAAAATTTCAGATAATGAATATTAATATCCGAAAACGTAACCGAAATTTCGGATATCGGATTCGGATATTTAAAAAGATAACCGAATCTATAAAAAAATTCAAAAAATCCGTTTTGTGCATACGTGAATATTAAACCTGTTTTCAATATTTCAAATTTCCAACATTGAAAAAAAAAAAAAAAAATTCATAAATCCATATCTGAATCCAATTATTTACTATCAATAACTATATATAAACTAAAGATAATACTCATCGAATATATATTAACTATTTTTTTAGTCTGATTATCCGAATTTTTTAGAAATCCATATCTGAATCCCAAAAATTCGGATTACCTTATTTTTGGATATCCAAAATTTCAGATATTTCAGATACGGATTTTTGGTATCACGTATTCGGATTTTTTTGAATACCCCTACTAGCCGTCACAAAAAAGTGGCCATTTTGACTTTTTTTTTTCTTTCTAAAATGACCCTTTTCATCACGAACCCATTTTGTCTAGAAACATTTTAATCCGTTACCACCCGTTTTGCCTGGCTTAGTTCCAACCCAAACTGATTTACCTGGGCCACCAACTTTGCACCACAAAAGAAAACATACAATATCAAGATCTATATTACTCACCAGAAGATGGTGACTAACTGTTGCTTTGGTGGGCCCCTAAATTCGTCGTTCCACCCGTGTTCCAGTATCCACACAACAATACCAACTATGACAAAGAAAACTGTGGTGACGATCCACAGTTGTGGAGTAAACGGACGCAAGAAAACCCAAGCACTCGAGTCTAGTTTCTTTATAGGAACCACTACAACTAAACCCGATTCTATATATGGCTGTGTGAAGTCAACAACCTTTGTACGGTTAGTGATGATCGAAATATCACCAACAGCAACATCAAACACCTGCATAAATTGGAAATATCAGAATTTAGAAATATCATAAAATGCAAATATCACATGATACTTTACTTACGTTCTGTGCAACTTTATTTACAAGCACGGTGTAGCTGGGGTTCGTGTGACCATCCCCAAATATGACAAACTCATAAGGAACTGGATATGGAATCAACTTTAGTGCAGCAAGAAAAACATCTATGCTAAGGCCATGAATTTCATTTGAACCATTGACCAGTATACCAACTTCTTTAAAACTAGCACTGACTGGAACACCAATCCTTAATGGTTTCCCATTATTTAAAAATTCCCATCCACGGGGCTTTTCTGTTGTGTTCCCAGGCCATACCACACTTCTTAAATGTTGATTAGAAGAAGAACGGTTTGATGGTTTTGCATAAAGAGTCTCTGGATGCTGAACCGATAGCCCAGAGTGGTTCGACCAGTATCCAAGAAGCCAACTCTGGCCCCCAACCATATTAATTATATCAAAAGAAGGGTGGATCACAGACCGGTCAGGATTGAACCGATGCGGGCCCGTTAGACCGGTCATATTTGTTTTCACTAAGTTGGTAAGCAACCGTTTTCCTCCATCAAATATACCAAGTGCTGCAAGATTCAAACCTTTCTTGACCCGTTACCACTGACCCGGGATCATGACCCGTGAACAACCCGATTAACCCAACAATCACCCCCTTAATCGGTTTGTTCCCGTCATTCTTCACTGCAACGTTCCCGTCAAAACAGACCTTCGCCGCAGCACCGAATCACCTCCTCGAACCATCTCGACTTCTACCGGACACCCGACCTTCACCTCGGTCACATCCAAAGCCTTCTCGGTTCAACCCGAAACAAATCACCACACTTGTAACATGTCACATGGCATCACGCTGGAAACGTTCACTAACATCACGACTTTTTCACGGATCAACGACCTCTCCCCGGTCACATCAAAAGCCACCCGATTGAACTCCAACGCCATAATGTCACCACCGTGTTCTTCTCCAAAATCTTCCTTTTTACGACCGCCTTTGTTCAAGAGGCTCTCCACCGACAAAGAAAACAAGCCACCCGCTTCTACCGTTTTCTCACCTTGCCAAACGAGACGAATCCAAAGCCACCTGCTTTGACGGATCCTTTCTGCTCGCCTTTCACGCACAACGCCGGTCTCCTCTTATCACGAACAAGCCGATCAAGGCTACCATTCTCACCATCTACTGTTATCACCGGTTGTATACCAGCCGCGCAAACCCGCAACTAACAACCGAACAGCCACATTCTTCCTCCTTTCATCACTACTAACAGCCACGGAACACAAGTGTTTATCACCGGTCACCCCCGTCGTCTTTACCGGTACGTCTACCACAACAACGGCCTACCGAAAACACCATAACGCATCCGTCTTCTGCTGTAAAACGACACCGAAACAACACCTTTTTTACGCTTGCCCTCCACCGACCGACACACCCACCGGCGGCGGAGGCTTCCCCGATACGAGCCCGGGTCAGTGGTAACGGGTCAAGACCCAGATTTAATTCAACAATGTGAATGGGTCCAGGTTTTCTTTATTTACAAGCTAACAAGGAAAAGTGGACGTTGAGGTTGACCAAGTTTTGCGGAAAAGACCGATTCAATTGGATAGTTACTTACGTGGTCATGGTGCATGTGTTTAATTGTTTTAGATTGGTTATAAATAGTTGTTTATTTTTCTTTGTTATGTACACCTTTTTTTGATATCGAAACAGTAGTTTTTTTCACTTTCTCATCTCTGCATATTATACACATACATTAGTGAGTTTTGTGTGTGTATTGTGGGGCCTGATCCAACAACCTTTTGTTCCCTTTACACCAGTATAATTAGAGAAAGAAATTTTGCCACCTTCATTAAAAAACTTGTGAAGGGCATGTGCAATCATCCAAACTGTATCATAAGCATATAAACAATATGTATTAAACCCAATCGACCCGTTACTCAAAATCTTCCACCTTCTTTCAAAATCTTGTCTTTTATCCGAATCTGGTATGTGAGGCCGAAGCGTGAGAACCCCTTGTAAATCTGATG
>JARYGA010044848.1:0-25592 GCA_030545235.1 Helianthus tuberosus
TTCGGGAACTTTCAGGCAAAACTGTTAAAGACGATGTTAAACATATAGTAATATTATATTATAACTTTTGTTTAATGAAATTCATTAAGGTTGAATATATGGATTATATAATTATAAAGAAATGTAGAAAAAAGAAGGATGGAGATGGAAAATATGTGAAAGGGAGATTCACAAACCATTGTTGGGTCCCTGAAAGCACCTACAAAGTGGCTACATGAAAAGATCACAAGAACACGTTTGTGTGGGTTCTACAAGCTGACTAGAGCTTGCCAACGAAAGTGATACAGAAATCGTCAATTCATAATACATCCTAACATTTGATTTGATGGTATGTAATCTAATACTTTCGAGGTGGGGTCTCACTCGAAGCAGTCTCTCTATTCCTACGGGTAGAGTTAAGGCTGTCTATATCTTACTCTCCTCAGACCCTATCTTAGCTTCGCTATTGATGGGATTTCCTAGTATTGATGATGATGATGATAATCTAATACTTTCTTTTAGAGGATTGACTGATTTTTTAAAACTATTTTCTTTTTCGTTTACAAGAATAAACTTTTTGTTTTCCAAAGTACAAAAACATAATCCTCTTGTGATCACATTAACATAAAATATTTTACTAAAAACAACTAAAAGATCACTTAAATAATTAGTAACATAGATCGACCCACTAAAACTAACTTATCCTCTTGTATGTTTACACGAATCATTTTTTATGACCCCACATCACAATGTCACGTCATTCATAATTCCAACATGTATTTTTCATCTCAAATTAGTGCATTTAAACTTAAAGATGTTGCATAGTGTGTTGGTATCCCATTTTTCGTTGTTTCGTGGCGTATATATGCTTTTAGATTATGTGTGGTATTTTGCAGCATCTTGCTATAATATTACTATCAACTTTTTATCAGCTAACACACACCCTTTTAATCATACTCCTAAATCTACGTTATATAGACTTGAACCCTCAACCTCGTACCATTTATCCACACATTATTACTGCTAGGCTACAAACCCTTTTGGTCGGTAATTATCCACAACTAAGCTACTCCACATGTAACACATCAAACATTATAAGTATCAGAGGACCTCTTGTAAAATTATAAAAAAAAATATATATCATTCATATATCAAAGAAAATGTGAAGTATAAAACTATATAATGGTATAAGCCTAACCAACTATAAGGAATGAAATTATTGGCAAACCATGTAGTTGACTATTTCTCCAAAGTACCATATACATCCATATTATTGGCACATGTAGTTCTTAGCTTTCACTCAAGAAAAAGCCTACATTTTAGCTAATCGAATGTGCTCTTTTTCTTACATGGGTTGCACATAGAGAAGAAAAATAATGAAACGACTCGAGTGCTAGCTAGTTGCTTGTGGGGATTTACCTTATCTTACAAAGGGCTTTAAGTCACTTCATTCTTGTCACTTTCTTGATTCAACATTGCACCGACTTTAGCATAACATAAATGAATATATCGACTTACACAACAAATTTACACAACATTTGATATTGACTATTTAGTGAACAGGAGTCGAGATTTGATGCCCTACATGGATTTAAATTCGCTAGGTCAAATATTAATGCTCAATCAGAATCAATAATTGTTAGGCACGTATGTTTTTCAACTTTGACTTCTTCATATATATATATATATATATATATATATAGGACAAAGATCCGTTAGGAACCACCGCTTATTGTGAGAACCGCGAGAACCAATGTGAACACAACAAAAAATGCATAAAAATAGCTAAAAATCACACAAAATTATTATTTTTTTTTAATATTTTTTATAAAAAAATCGCTACTTGTCGAAGCCAAAAAAAAAAAAAAAAAATTTTAATTTTTTTTAAAATTTTTTTTATACTAAAAGTAGCGATTTTAACATAAAAAATATTAAAAAAAAAAATTTAGATTTTTTTTAGGTTTTTTGGGGGTTTAGTTTTTAGCATTTTAGCTTGGGGGGGGGGGGGGGGTAGGTTTTTTTAGCTATTTTAGGTTGTGTTCACATTGGTTCTCGCGGTTCTCGCAATAAGGGTGGTTCTCTTATTGCGAGAACCACCCTTATTGCGAGAACCGCGAGAACCAATGTGAACACAACCTAAAATAGCTAAAAAAAAACCTAACCCCCACCCCCCCCCCCCCCCCCCCCCCCAAAAAAAAAAAAAAACCTAACCCCCCCTCCCCAAAAAAAAAAAAAACCTAACCCCCCCCCCCCCCCCCCCAAGCTAAATGCTAAAAACTAAAACCTAAAAAAAACTACCCCCCCTCACCCCCAAGCTAAAATGCTAAAAACTAAACCCCCAAAAAACCTAAAAAAATAAAAAAAAAATCTAATTTTTTTTTAATATTTTTTATGTTAAAATCGCTACTTTTAGTAGCAAAAAAAAATTAAAATTTTTTTTTTAAAAAAAAATATTTTTTTTTGGCTACTAAAAGTAGCGATTTTAACATAAAAAATATTAAAAAAAAAATTTGTGTGTTTTTTAGCTATTTTTAGGCATTTTTGGTTGTGTTCACATTGGTTCTCGCGGTTCTCGCAATAAGGGGTGGTTCCTAACGGATCTTTGTCCTATATATATACAGTCTTAGGATCCTGTAAAAAGGACACTTTTCGTGAGAAGGCATAAGAATTGACATGTAGGCATCATGTTTTAGACTTGGACATAATGTTTTGGGTTGTTTTGGCAAGAAAAATACCAAACATAAAAATTTAAGACACAATGCAATGAATTCTAGGCTTAAAATTTAAAACATTATGCCAAGAATGTTAAGTAGTGTGTTGTAAGTGTTAAGCAGTGTGTTTTTGTTGTTTTTTAAATTTCATGCCCATAATACATTGCATTGGGTTTTAAATTGTTATGTTTGGTGTTTTTCTTACCAAAACAATCCAAAACATCATACCTAAGTCCAAAACATGATGTCTACATGTCAATTTCTGTGCCTTCTCACATTTCTCATGAAAAAGGTATTTTTTTACAGGAACCTCACCCTATATATATATATAGGAGAAGGATCTGTTAGGAACCACCCTTTATTGCGAGAACCGCGAGAACCAGTGTGAACACAAACAGTAATACCTAAAAAAATCTAAAAAAACACCCAATTTTTTTTACTATTTTTTTGGAAAAATCGCTATATTTCGTTAATAAAAATTTTTTTCAAAAAAAATAAATAAATAAAAAATCGAGTAACAGTTCCAACCCGACCAATTTCCCTCATAGCTCGACGCCTTTGCATAGATTGCGCTCAACCCATCACCAGACGGCACAAAGAAGGCATCATTCACCATTATGTCACCGTCTGTTCTCCAGTTCCAACCCGACCAATTTCCCTCATCCGTGTCCACTCGTTTAGTCACCTATTCACGCGTATAAAACAAATTAATAATGTTTTAAAGAGAGATATGTTTGAACTTTGAATTTTTAGAATCTACAGTGAAATTAAGTGTTCTAACATTTATACCACATTAAATGGTAACTTTTGTAAAGGGGACCAACAATGCTACAAAAAGGTATCCTGAGTAAGCTTAAAATATGTGCATACGATCTTGTTGCTGAAAATTGGTTAGGAAAATTTATAATCAGAATAAGATCATATTGCATACTCATTAAATAGACCATGAATATCGAGATCATTCTCCCGTAGCTTTGGGCCAGGCTATACCACCCTACAACATGCTCCTTTGCTGCAACAAACATCAATATTAGCACGTAATTTTATAATAGGGTAGCTTTATTCAGAAAGGAAAACAAAAGGCGCTAATCAGTAGTCATTGCTGTATTTTTTTATAAAATTGAGCATTACCGTTGATTCTCTTAAACATGGAGAACATGGCCTCATGATAGTTGTGATCAAGAAACCATATACTGGGGTCCTTCTCATAAACAACGCGTTACCGTTGATTCTCTTAAACAACGTGTCTATCATCTCGACCCGTGCAGATTGTGAACAGACAGAAGTCCTGTACCGAGATATCAGTGGCCATTTTTCGACTGAAACAAAGCATTGTTTATCAGAAAATGTGAAAATGAAAAACCAAAATTGACTTACTAATCGAAGAAACGATTACCTTCCCCAGTAAAACAAGTGGAAGCGGAGTTCCTGGAGCAGTTGGACTGATAAGAGCATGCAAATCATTGACAAACTGCATAAAATTTGATAATTTTTACAAAAATCAGATTCACTATATGCATAGAATTTGATTATTTTGACAAAATGATATCTTAAAAAGACGGAAAACTTTCGTAGCCAAGCTAGTTGACTTGTCAACATTTTGGGCAGTGCCTGGCTCGCCATTACTTACGAACTTTGAACCGTATTGTATTGCTCTGCATATCTTGTCTGGGGTTTCAGCTTTGTTCAAATACAAAACAGCTAGAGCAAGTTCCATTCTCGAATCGAACCAAAACTCTTCAACATAAATCCCCTTTTCTTACTTTGAATCGAACCAAAACTTTTCAATAAAAAACAATTACATTCAAAATTTAAAACATGGGTCGACACAAAAATCAACTAAACTCACATGTTAAATCATCAAATTTTCAAAGGAAATAACCACAATCAACAACTAATCTTACCTTATACCAGACCTGAATGTTTGAACGCATTAGGGTTTGGGGGCCGTAGATCTAAAAGTGTCAGTTGCACCTCTTCTCCGTCGATGTGTGGTGAACACATGTTAAATCATCAAATTTTCAAAGGAAATAACCACAATCAACAACAAAGCATACCTTATACCGGATTTGAATGTTTGAACGCATTAGGGTTTGGGGGCCGTAGATCTAAAAGTGTCAGTTTCACTTCTTCCCCGTCGATCTGTGGTGAACACATGTTCATAGGAAATAATAACACTATAACAGTCAAATCTTCAAAGGAAATAACCACAATCAACAGCAAATCTTACCTTACGGTTGTCGAGTGGTCGGAATGCCAACTTAACCAGACAACCACCATCAATAGCAGCCGAAGAAAGCAAAATCTCAAACAGATCTGGTGAAGATAGCTTCGTGTTTCTGAATCGCCGCAAGAGAGAGAGAGAGAGAGAGAGAGACGGAGGCGGATAAGAATGAGGAGATTTGTGAAACCCTAATTTGTGTCCGTGTTTTTTTTTTTTGTTTCAGTGATCAAAAGGGTATAATTGGGATAGTATATGCTGTTGTGCTTTAGTGGGATGTACATCATGCTTTAGGGGTGTTTTAAGGAAATTTCAATGACCCTAAGAAGTCCTTTGGATATGTATATTATATATATATATATATATATATATATATAGGAGAAGGATCCGTTAGGAACCACCCTTTATTGCGAGAACCGGGAGAACCAAGGTGACCACAACAAAAAATACCTAAAAATAGCTAAAAAACACACAAAAAAAATTAATATTTTTATAAAAAAATCGCTACTTTTATTAGCAAAAAAAAATTTGGCTACTAAAAGTAGCGATTTTAATGTAAAAAATATTAAAAAAAAATTGTGATTTTTTGATTTTTTTTTAGATTTTTTTGGGTTTTTTTTTTTAGCATTTTAGCTTGGGAGGGGGGGGGGGGGGGGTTAGGTTTTTGGGGGGTGGGGGAGGGGGGTTTAGGTTTTGTGGTGGGGGTGGGGGGTTAGGTTTTTTTTTTGGGGGGGGGGGGGTTATTCTTTTTTAGCTATTTTTTGGTTGTGTTCACATTGGTTCTCGCGGTTCTCGCAATAAAGGTGGTTTTCACATTAACCTAACCCTATATATCTATTATATATAATAAATAAAAGTTATTTGGGCCACGTGTCAGTAGATTAGGGCCTCCTTTTTTCCATTTTCCCGCCCAACAGTACCACTCCCCTCTTTTATCTATCTCATCTCGCATTTATGTCTTCCCCTTCTTTCAAATCTCCTTCACTCTTTCTTGATTTTCCCCTTCTTTCTTCTTGAATCCTCTGCAATCTATCTTTAAGGCAAGTTTATGTTTTTCGTTTAGGTGAAAGATTAGGGTTAGGAGCAACGAGAGGGTGGGATGCAACATAGAAGGATGAGAACCCGAGTCTTGATTCGACTTGCCAGGTTTGTATTCTTCTTTTTTTTTCCAATTTTCCACCTCTGATTCGGTTATATTGCGGTTAATTGATGCTCATTGATCGGTTTATGGACACTGTTCGTGATTTCAGCAACTGATTTAGCTTATTTTTGACGGAATTTTGTAGATCTGAATTATTCATGTTCGTTGGTGACGCCGGTGATGACGGAAGTTTGTCACCGTCACTTCTTTTCAGGTATATTTTACCATCAAAGATATTTCTTTGAAGATACGATCAAATCCAGGTATAACATTCATCTTCGATGGTTTTTTTTATTGATTATCCGATCTGACTATGAAGGTTTTTATTTTTTTATTATTGCATGTGTTTGGATTTTTTGGACAGGATTCAGGTATTGTTTATATTTTTAGTTTAATCATTTGTGGGATTAGAAACTGTACACTTAGTTCAGATTAACAGATTTATCCATTGTTAGGTATGATATTTCTCATCGTGAATTTTGAAATTCATAGGATTAGTTTGCTATTGGTTTTTTTATTTAGTTTTGAAGCTTCAGACAATTCAATGTTATATATAGGGGTTTTTATAGGTTTTGTATATGGATCTAAATTTTGGTCTGCAATGTTCTCTCTTTCCCTTCTGAAATAAAAGCAAACCCTAAATCTTCATCGTTTCCCTCATCTCAAACACAAATCCATAGAATCTTCACTGCACTTGATCGTTTAGTCCGCCCATTTTCTTACTGATCGTTGTTATTATCTATGATAAGGTAAACAAAATCATTGTTATTGATGTTTAACTTCTATTGTTACTCTTGAGTCCGTTTATTATTCTTTCATTTTGATTAGTGTGTTTAATGTGCAGCAACCAGCATGTTACAAAACTTAATATGTGAGGAATGTGGTGGTTGGTATGTTTATGGAAAATGGATCTTAATTTCTCATTTTGTATGCTATAATTCTTAAAAGTGTTTAATCATGGGTGTTAAATCAAATTTCAATATAATATGTTCTGATTCAACCTATTACACGTGTAAACATTTTAATCGAATCCAATCTTTCCTCTTCTCAAATCGATTCCTCTCAATTGAATAGACCGACACTTGCTTCCTCTCAAATGGTTATGGAGTGGTTATAACAGCTGATCATGCTAAGGATTGTTATAACTAACCACTGCTCCTTATAAAGACTGATGGACTTAAAGACTGATGAAGCCTATCCACTGTTGAAGACAAAGCCCTGTTAAAGACCGGCACTTATGTACCTAAGGCCTGATCAACCAAAGGAAAACCACTGGTCAGTAACAGCAGTGGTTCAGCATCTACAGCGGATTCAACATCAGTATTTATGTATCAGTGTTTAGATTTTGTTACAGTTTCGATGATGGTTGTTAGATTTATGAAAATGTCTAACAATTTCGGATTGGGTATATTCATTGTTTAGAAATTGATTTTGTTTTCAGTTCTGTTTATAGGTGATACTAGTGTAAAAGTTTAGGCTTCATCGCTTTTTGTTATTCGGTATGGTACTCATTTACAGTCCCACTTTCAATGAGGTTGTTTTATTCATGTATTTGATTTTTGCCCTTTTCTTTACAATTGAAGTTAGGGAGAGACGAATTAAGATGGTGGAGTAGAAGACAATCTCAGATGAGTAGAGGAATTTTAGTGCATGATTGAGATCAGTCGGACCCATGTACTGTAAGTCATTGAATGTTTTAAGAAGGTGATGTTGTCATGGACATTGAGGTGATTTCACATGCCTCCAAGTTTTATGTTTGGTGTAGAGCAATTGCATAAAAACTAATATGTGACTTTTTTGAGTAATAATATAGTATACATCTCTTCTTTTGTCATATAATTGTCACATCATCTTCTTCCATCTTTACTGCACAACACCAAGGTAACCTCAATCGTCGATTCTGTTTCAGGTACACTTTTTGCTGTTAGTTCCACGTGTTTTTTAGATTAATTGTTGCTATATATATATATTGGTTTTGTTTTGATGAAAAGGGAAAACGTTCGAGACGATTGATCCAAGAACGGAAGAAAACATAGCGGATATTGCTGAAGGAGATAAAGATGATGTTGATTTGGCTGTTGAAGCTGCACGTTGATCCACAATAAGCACTGCCCATCTAAGTTTCCTCCAATGACAGTGGTTATAACAAGTTAATAAGGCAAAGCACTGATCTGCGTAACAACTGTTGGATATAAAGACTGTTGTACACAAAGACTAATGAAGATCATCCACTGTTGAATACCAAAGCACTGATGAAGACCAAAGCCCTGTTGAAGACAAGCATTGATGAACCAAAGGCCTGATCAACCATAGGTGAACCACTGCCCAACAACAACAGTGGTTCAGCATCAACAACAATTATTCTATCTTTATTTATGTTAACAATGTTTATATGTAACAGTATTTATCACATCGGTGTTTTATAGTCTGTTAGGTTGTTAGATGTCATCACCTCAATGTTTATATGTAACAGTATTTATCACATCAGTGTTTATATGTAACAGTATCTATCACAACAGTGTTTATATGTAACAGTATTTATCACATCACCTCAGTGGTTTGATCTGTACTATAAATAGAACAGTGGTTTGATCTTTATACTAATAAATAAAAAAGAAGTACACTTGGATGATTATTAAGCTCCTCATTTTGATTGTTTGGGTATAGTATTCTTGAAATTGGTCTTTTTTTGCAAACAGATGTTTATGGGCAAACATCTGTTTAAGGTCAAACATTTGTTTAAGGCCAAACATCTGTTTATGGCCAAACATCTGTTTATGGCCAAACATTTATTTAAGGTCAAACATCTGTTTAAGTCCAAACAACTGATATAAAAGGCGAAACATCTGTTTAAGCTCCAACATGTGTTTAAGTCTTCTCATATTTTAACACTTTTGAAAATAGTTAAAAATGATAGTTTTCATTAATCCTTAAAAGTCTGTTACAACCACTGTGTTGGTTGAAACATCCACTGATATTGATCATCAGTAGTTTCCCTAAAAGACAGCCATTGCTCACATTTTTATTGTTGATGTGGTTAATTAGTGATAGAATGAAATTATCAAATGAAAACTAGAATTACAATGAAATTACCATTTTACCTAATCGTTACATTCCAACGAGATAAGAGTTCCTCCAACATTGTTTTCTTGATAAAAATTAAAGTTAAAAAAAATAAAAAAAAAACTCTTGATGACAATTTGTTGCAAATCAAATCAGTAATTAATGCTAATTTCTTGAGCTTTGGTCATTTAAAATATGCAAAATGTGAATTTCAAATTGACGGTTATTATCTCTTAATTAAAGTTAAAATAAAAATTAGAAAACTCACGATGACAATTGCTTTCAAATCAAATCAGTAATTTCTGATAATATCAATAACTTTTGAAATTCAAAATATGCAAAATGGTAATTTAAAACTGACGTTCTCTCTCTTTTTTTCCTACTTTGCATATTTTGTGAAAAAAATATTAGTGAATAAGTATTAGTGAATAAAATATTATACCATCCTTTATTGTTATATCATTTCTAATATTTAATTACTTTAATAAAGCAGTGTATAAAGATATGCACTATTTACTTTTCAAATCACATTTGCCATTGCATTCAATCTAAATTCTTAATGGAGAATCGGCAAGCTTGAATTCCAAACTTGATATTTTTTTTATGAACATCCATGCTAATTGTATTATCATATTACGTTTATCAAGAGATATATTTTACTTATTCTTTTTTTATATACAGTCTTCAAATGGAGGTTGCAAAGGTTAGCTTGCTTAACGATCTTAATACATTCTCAAATAACTATTCGATCAGAGTGAAGATTGTTAGCATGTCGAGGAAGATGATGAATCAAAACAAAAATAAAACATATATCATTGATATGATCTTCATGGATGAGATGGTACCGTATATATTTGTCTTATAATTTTTTTGGACATTTGAATACACAAATGTTATATAACACGTTTTTTATTTAATCGGATGTTTCATATTGTTAGGGAACTATGATACAAGCCAGCTGTCTGCATAAGATGCTAGAAAGATTCAAAGGCTTCCTTCAGCTGGATCAGTGTCTTCTTATCACCAAACCGTCTCTTGCTGCTAATAAGTCCTCTGCTAAGTATACCAATAGAAATGACAAAAAATCTCTGTATTTCTATACTTCTGTTGAGAAATACCTTGACTGGTCTGGACCGAAATACAGTTTTAATTTCGTTAACCTCAAGCATGTTGTTCAAAATAAAATTGAAGTTAATACAGTTATTGGTATGTAAATCACTACATGATATATATGTACTGTTTTGTCTTATTGTTTGTTTTTTTCATGTTATCGCTTCTTAATGTTGTTTTCTTTTAACAATATATTTTTGTTTATAGATTGGATTGGTTATGTGGAAGTATGTTTCAATCTAGAGGATACAGCAAAGAAGGATGGGAGCAAGGGGAAGAGACTTAATCTTAGAGTTGAAGACCTTGAGTGAGTTCTTTTTATTAAGTTGTTGCATTTTGACGTTTAAAGCATTACAAGGTTGGTTGATGTTATTATGTTTTATGTTAATATTTTAGAGGTCAAAAGTGTCTGGTTACTTTGTGGGATGCTTTTGCTATTGACATGTTTGCTTACATGAATGATAAGAAACGAGAGAAACATGTTGTTATCATTTGTCATTTTGGTATGGTCAACCTTTACAAAGGTACAATTTAAACTTAATTAGTTTAATTTTTATTTATTTAGTACTTTATATTTATATTTATATTTATTTATATGTTTTAATTTTGATGCTGTTTATATTGATCTACATTTGGTTTTATTTTTAAATTCAGGCAAGTGTGGAGTTGCAAATGGGTTTGAGCTTAGTGTACTTTTTATCGACACTGACATTGAAGAGATATACTCTTTTAGGAAGAGGTATAGTTAGTAATATGCATATAAAAATTAAACAATATTATTTTGATTTTACATTTACTTTTTATGTTTTAATTTGATCACATGAATCTGTTTAGGTATGTAGATAAAATTTCTACTTCATCTTCATCAAATGAGCATGTTGGTTCTTACGTTATCTCAAGTGTTGAAGATGAGTTCCTTAATAACCCTGATTTCATGCTTATTGGTTTCCTTGGAACCGTATTAAAGGTGTGCGTTTATTTTTTGCATTTTCTTATAAGTATTTTACATGCTGAGTTTTTTTATAGTCTTTTGTAAGGATTATTATTTTTATTTGATATCAATAGACAAAGAAGGTTTTGGTTCTCGGCACAATCACAACCATATGCACTGATAAGCTTTGGTATTACAATGGTTGTAACCACTGTAAGTCCAGTGTGGAGGAAAGATTTGTAAAGAAAGAGAATTTAGATGGTTCATGTGATGTTGATCATACAAAAGCTTTGGTGTGTACAAATGATAAATGTGAAGGAGTCGACATTTATTCTATTCCGCGGTTGAGATTACAGTTTTATTTCCTTATACTAAATACTAATATGAACCACACTTCTGTTATTTGTAATACTAATGTTTTTATTTGTTTTTAACTTTGATAGCTTCAAGATACCTATCAGGATACAAGACTCTTCCGGTACTGTGTCTTTGACACTCTTTGATTATGAAGCTTACAAGATTTTTAAGAAATCTGCCAAAGAGTTACTTGCAATCGAAGATCAGGTAATAAATACATGCATTCAGTTATTTGTTAGTGTAGTAAATATAATTTAATATTAATTTTTATAAAATTCTAGGTTCTCAATTATGGAATCGTTGTGCTCATAGTAATTTATATTAATTTTTTATAAAATCATAGATTGTTAATTCTGGAGAGATACCGAACCCATATCCTGAGATTTTTAACACATTGGTTGGAAAGAAGTATGCGTTCATCATAAATGTTAAAGACTATAACATTAAGCATCAGGTTGAAAACTATGGTATTGCAATGGCCACTAACGATGATGAGATCCTTGCCGCGCTCTACGCCAAATTCAATCTTAACTAGGTTTAAATCTTCATTATGTCATTCTTTTCATTTCATATTCATATCGTTTTGAAATAGATTTATACCATTGTGTGTATTTTATGTTACTGTGTATTATGTACTTAAAGCATGAGCAGTCCAAATCGTTTGATGTTCCGGAATCCTGCAGTTTGTCTACTCCTTTTGACCTTATGAAGGTAACATAAGAATTAGGTTATTTGTACTAAATTTTTCGAAACATTAATACTTATCGTCTTTTTATATCAGGATGAGATGTCATGCAGCGGTGACAATGTTACACCTATATCCAAAGCACTCGTAGGCAATAAGAATCCCTCTTCTGACAAAACAAAACGCAATTTTTGTGAAGTGTGCGACGTAGATGATGCATTAGGTTGTTCCTCGACAAAGTGCCGCATGAGTGATGAACTGGCTCAGGATGAAGATGTTGGTGTTTCGAAGCTGTTGATTCCCAAGATTGAGAAATAGTTTTCTTTGTATTTTCGAAAACATTTATGTGTTGATTTCATATGCTTTTGCCACTTTGAACTTATGGTTTTCGTTTTGTTGGTTTTGGGTGATTGGTGCTCTTATGTTTTGGACTGATTGTGTGGTTTTGAATTCACTAAAACTTATCTGCTTATTATATTGTTTTGTTATAATATTATAATGAGTATGACCTTTCTTTGCATATTATAATGTATATGTTAAATAAATATTGAGATGTTCAATATTCAATATTTATGTTTAAAAGATCTCAACCATGTTCCAACTAAAGATCAGCTGGCAGATGTGCTAACAAAAGCTTTAGACACATCCACCTTTGTAAGCTTGATCTCTAGGATTGGCCTGCTGAACATGGAATAACAAGCAAAATCCAGGTTTTCTATGAATAAAGCATTAAAATGTTTTCAGAAAAATCAAAAATCCATCCTTAAAAATAGTTAAAAATGAAAATTTTCATTAATCCTTAAAAGTCTGTCATAACCACTGTTTTGGTTCAAACATCTGTTTTGTTGAAAACTATCCACTGCTGAAAGTCAACCTCTGTTCCCTCATTTTCATTGATAATCACTGTTGTCAAACATCAGCGTTTTGAATCACTGATGGCTATCCACTGATAGTTAAAAATCAGCCACTGTTTTCATTTTCACCCCTGTAAACCACTGATATTGATCATCAGTGGTTTCCTAAACAAATGTACTCCATTATTCATCAGAGGTTGTCACGTGGTCAGTTATTAGCCGTCAGATCTTTGTAATCGCTGCCACGTCAGCATTCACTTTTTCACTTTATAAAACCCTGGTTAAAACCCCAATCAGAGGTTTCACTGACGTAACGAATTCAAATATTCGTTCAAAAGCAGTTTCCATAAAAAATCCTCGAATCATTCATCTTCTTCCTTCTCTCACAACTATCTTCGAATCACCATGGCCCTTTTAATCAAAAACCCACATAACTATCTGTGCACACTTGAGAAAACAAGTCAAAACACAAATTTTCACTCCGTTATTGATGCTCTTTCATCTTCAAAGTACAAAACTTTGCTGACTTGCAATGCACCAATCTATCAAGATACCCTACGCGAGTTCTGGAAAAATGCCAAAATTAAAGTTCAGGGCAAAAAGCCTTCGGCTATCACATCTGAAGTAGGAAAAATTCTTTTTTCCATCACACCACAGAAAATTTCAGAGGTATTTGAGACAAATGATCATACAGGTAAAAATTCGTTCCCTAAAGATGAGTATCAGACTGATCTGGCCGAAAGGGGGTATGAGGGACAAATGAATAAAGCAACTTTGCAAAAAGGGAATTTCCTACCTCCCATGAAATTTTTATTTCATACCCTACTAATGTGTGTTTCAACTAAAACAACTGCTTTTAATAAAATACCATTGAAAATCCAGTACTTGGGATATGCTATCATGGCAGAAGTTGATTTTAATTACTCCCAAGAAATTTTCAATGATATGGTTAAAAATATTAATAATATAAAAGAAAAGAAGAAACCACTTTTGTTATTTCCCAGATTTTTGAGCTATTATCTACAAAAGCAAATCCCAAAGGATAGTGCACAAGTGCTCATCCAGGGTGCTCCTTGTCAAATAAACAGTCTTTCTTCTGAAACCTTTACAAGGATGTCAGAGTCAAAAGATTTGAAAACACAAACAGAGGAACCTGAGCAAACTTTGGATGCGTCTACATCTGCTCCTCAGGTTTCTGCTATTGAGCCCACTGCTCTTGGTGACCACAGCAGCACAACCACTGCTGTGCAACCCACACCAAAAATCATCAAAAAGACCATCAAGAAAAAAAATCCAAAAAGCCCCCCAAAACCCTCCAAAAAGGATCCTCTGGAAGATGAGATCCCTGAGGTAATTCCTGTGACAACACAAAAGTCACCTACAACCACTGCTCCACTGCTGCTACTTCCTCACAGCAGATGGTAGAAAGATCTCAACCTGAGCCTGAAACTCCTCATGCATCCTCCCAAAAGGATCAGGTTGTATACACAGGGACACCACATTATGAAGCTCTGGATCCACTTGAATCCATCTTCCACAGCCCTGCTCCCGGGGCAAATTCTCTTTCAACACCCATCCTCACTTCACAAATTCCACCATCCTTTTTACGTTTATTGAATGCATTGGATATAAATCAGACAAAAATCAGTTCTTCTCAACAACCTATCACTGAGAATATACTCCAACAAGTGACTGAGTCTGATTCCTCTATCTTTGCTAACCCATAAACAGTTGAGGAGGTTACACCCCATGAGTTACATGTAACTCTTGATGGTAGTTCAAGTGGAGCAGCTACTACAGGTGTTAAATCCACTGATTTACACCTGGACAGTAGTTTCATCAGTAAGCCTCCCTTGAAGGCAACCACTGCTGATGCTGTCAAATTATGCACTGGTGTGTTAAATAAGATAGCTAATGTAGAGGGAAGTCCCCGGTACCAAGAAAAAAGGGGCATCAGTGGATGATCCATGGGTTACTTCCCCTGGTCCAATTGCTGATACAACCACTGTTAGTGGGAAATCAGATGATCCCATTAAATTGGGTGATGGTTTAAAATACAGAGAATTGACGGAGAGAGTTGACAAAATTGAAACATCTGTGGCAGATATAAAAAATATGCCGCAACAACTGTTACAATCTCAAAAGGCTCCATCCACTGCTCCTACCACCAATGAGCTATGGCAACTGTTTCAACCTATGCTTCACCAACAAAGGCAATATGCTGACCAACAACATGAAATTCAGCTACAAATGTTTAGAAATGTGATGGAAGCAAGTGATGCGTGTGAAGTGTTATATATATTAGGTGTATATTTTAAGCCCCTTTAACACTTATTTTTAGCCAAGTTTTAAATTTATAAAACACGATATTTTACTAACACTAAACACACATATGGGCAAGTGCACCCATCGTGAGCGTAGTGTAGTGTTGGCAAGATACCGAGTTCGTCCAAGGACACAAGAGCTTTTAGTACCGGTTTATCCTCAACGTCTAATCAAATCAAAATGTTTAGAAAAATGTTTTAAACTAAGAAAAATAAAAACTAACTAAAATACTGAAAATAAAAATAAAAATAAAAAGAAAAACAGACAGACAAGATGAATCACTTGGTTCCGACTCGTATCTAGTGTAACCTTTGATTATTTCCGCACTTTTGCACTATTTTAAGAGATTATCTTAGTTATTGTAGTAGGCCCCTCTTTTGAAGGTGACGTTACCCTCACCCCAGTAGTTTGAGTCAGCAAGGATACAATCCTAAAATGGTGGATTATTGGAAGCTAATTAATTAAGTTATTAATTCAAATTATGGTAGGCCCCTCTTTTGGAGGTGACGTTACCCTCGACTAAGTAGTCTGAGTCAGTAGGGATACAGTCCTAAATAGCCGGGTTATAGTATTAATAGTAGTTAACTTATGAGGGGATCAAAGAGTTTGGACCCCCGCCATCCAATACCGTTAAGTATTGAAGGAGGTCCTACTAAATTTGACCCAGGTCCATTGCAGGACCTCTAAATGCTGAACAATGGCAAGACCTTTACCAAACCGTTCCCTTAACCCCCGACCAGGTAGCCAACATACCTCCATATAGACCGTGGAGATATGAATGGTGAAAATCTTTTATTTTATATAGACAGTAAAATAATGCCAAGACACCACGGACAAACGATAAGGAAAGATCACCTTCAACATAAGCAACTAGTTATTAAAGTCATTAATACAAAACCAAATAAAAAGTGCGAAAAGATTAGAAATAAAAAGTATTACACTAGACACTTTGTCTTCACCAAGTGATGTAAGAGACTTAGGCAAACATGGCCTTGATTGTCAAGAACTCTTACGATCAATCTTGGATCCCGAGACGACTCACACACTCTATGATGGACAATGGATGATGGTGGTGGGTGATAGTGTTATGGTGGTGGTGGGTGGTGGGTGAAGTGTGAGAGAGGTGGTGTGCCAAGGGATGGTTTGAGCTTGAGCCAAGCACTTCTATTTATAGGCTAAACAGATGCTCGGGCACGGCCCCGTGTCCAGTGGGCACGGCCCCGTGTCCACATCCTTCTCTTTCTTCATTTAATGCAGTTTTGTATTTTTAGTTGACCACGCCCCCGTGTCCGCTGAGCACGACCCCGTGGTGCAGAAGAATCTTTGTACTATGCAGATTTGCTGGATTGTGCAAATCTTATAGTTGACCACGGCCCCGTGTCCGCTGAGCATGGCCCCGTGGTGGGCAATAGAAGCTTCTACCACTTTGTCTTTTCTGCTGACACTTGGGCACGCCCCCGTGCTGGCTGAGCACGGGGCGTGTTCAGGCTTCTGATCTCTTGTTTTGCTTGGGAAGATGCTGTCGTGGGGTCGGGCATGTCACGTCTTGTTCCTTTTCTTGTATTTATGTTAGATTTTGATGTCTTTTTGCTTCTTTTGTTAATTTGAGCTCATTTAATCCTGAAAATACAAAAGGAAGACAAAAGCACACTTTTTCCAACATTAGTACTAAAAAGGGGTTAGTTTTATGCCTCATTTGATGAAATTTATATGTTGCATTTTTAACACATCAAATACCCCCACACTTGAATCTTTGCTTGTCCTCAAGCAAAACTCTTTAATATGTGGCTATTACACTCCCAAATGGAATGGGTAGAGAAGAAGGTTTTTGGGCTTGTCGTAGAGTGTCGGGATTTCCAAGATTCTTTATTTAATTTTATTTTTATTTATTTACAATCCTATTCGTCATGATTTATTTAAAACTTTTCATAAGATAAATTACTTATTAGGGCATAACATGCCTATTTAAAATTCTATTTATATACAAGTTCACATACCTCACGGGGATCACTCAACACTCGGCCGAAAATATATTTTTGTGGATCACTCGAGAGCGGCATGGAACTTACTCCTACCATAGGCTTGCCAAGCAATCAATCCTCCTCCTTTTTAACTTATATACCTTTGTAAATATCAAGAGGACTTTGTGGGTGAAGGGTTAGGCTTGGGTTAAAGGTAGGTGGTTGGGTTGGTGGTTAGTAGAAAAAAGGCGAAAAGCGTAACAAGTGTCGGTTTTCGTAAGACTTTCTATTTTTGTAACTTTTATTTTAATGAAGCTATTTATTCAAACAAAGTTATTTTTGATGAACTTGTTTGTTTATTTTCTTTTGCTTCATCATCAACACAAATATATATATATATTTTTTTTTTGAAAAGTCATACGAGAAATCGAACTTGTTACTAAAACAAAGGGGTAAAAATGAAAAAGGTTTTGGTGGGTAAAAAGGGTGTTTGGTTTGGGTTATGAAATGAAAAGGTTTAGGCTCAAAGGGGCTAACTAGGGGGATTTTGGGTAGGTGGTAAAAAAAAGAAAAATAATGGTGTAGAAATAAAAAGAGTTAGTCCTAATGCCTCCATCATTTACTTACTCGGGTTTAAGTTGGTAAGGACCGGGAATGTATCGTCATGGCAAGTTCTAGAGTCGTAAGAACCAAGCGGCTATTCACACAAGAAACGAAAATGAGCATTTAGTCAAATGATATGTATTTGTATGCTCAATAAAGGCTCAAAACTCACTTTTGTGGGAATGGGTTTTTATATGATCAAGTATATATAATCAAATTTTAACTAAGATTGTCATGCCTTTTCATAATTTTCTTATGTTGGTTCTTTTTATCACGACGCTATCGGTTGTAAATTCGTAAAAATATAACCTTTTTAGAACTTGAAATTCCCGAGTTAAACCTAGAC
The DNA here is from genome assembly GCA_030545235.1 of Helianthus tuberosus. Taxonomy (NCBI): domain Eukaryota; kingdom Viridiplantae; phylum Streptophyta; class Magnoliopsida; order Asterales; family Asteraceae; genus Helianthus; species Helianthus tuberosus. The sequence goes on from JARYGA010044848.1 coordinate 18,288, forward strand.
AAGAAAGAAAAAAAATTAAAATTTTTGAAAAAATTTGGGGTGACTAGCGGCTCCAATAGAGTTTTGTGTAAGGCTTGTATTTAGGACTTGCAATATTCAAGGTTTTAGCATCCCCCCCCCCCCACACTTAAATTACACATTGTCCTCAATGTGTCCCAAAAATAAGTTTTTAGGTTGATTGAATGTGTAAAAAGGTGTAAAAAGCAAAAATTTTGTGTTACTGGTTTCCTGGGCACGACCCCGTGTTGAGTGTACACGACCCCGTGCTCAGGTACCAGTAACGAAAACTTACAGAAGGTGAACACGGGGGCGTGTTGGTTGGACACGACCCCGTGTCTCTCAAAGTCTGCAGAATTAAAACAATCAGCAGGTTCAGGGGAGTGGGCACGGGGGCGTGTCGACTGGACACGGCCCCGTGTGGACAGTCTGCAAAGTTGAAAAACAGGTTTCTTTCGTCGGTTTTCCTGTCCCGGCTTTAGTAGTACTAATGTTTAGTACTCTAAGCCTCGTATGTACCTGCTTAATCAATAAACACCATACCATACCATAGCAAACATCCTACTTTTACCAATATTCAACATCCATGTCAAAGTTAAAAAAAAAATGCAGAAAATAAAAGAAGTTAGGGAATGTAAATTGTTCAACACTTGGCACGCAGGCCATCAATTGTTAAAGAGTGAAAAAGGGTTAACCTGGGAAACCATCAAACAACCTCCTCTTCCTCCGCCCCTCCCGCCTATTCCATGGCATCGTCATCGTCATCATCATCATCATCCCCTCCATGGCGTGCAATGTGGTCTCGTATATATCCAACATCATCTTGGATATCGGATATGTTTCTTTCGATAGCTCCGACCCGGTGGTAGGTGTTGCTCGCCATGTTATAGGTGTTCCTGGTGCACATAAGGTTTTCCTGCAACAAATCATGCAAACTTTGAAAGTTAGGAAAAACGCCTCCCGAGGAGGATGATTGGCCGGGATCACCATGGGGTTGGTATTGGTACTGATGATGTTGCGGAGCTTGGAGGACAAGCGCTTCTTGCGGGTTCCATGCATGACCTTGCATCCTTTGAAAGCTTACCGTCCCGTCTTCCGCCTCATAAATCCGGCATATGTGTATATCCACCATACCCGACCATGGGCTCCTCGCAAATGACCTGGGTATGTGGGCGAAGTGCCTGAAGAGACGGTACACCCATCCCCCAAAGAAGATAGGAGTCGGTGCACTAGCAAGGCGGTTGTGATGCATGTTTCGGAGCATGAGGAACGGAACATCGAGCGGCCTGCGGTTGTGGATGCAGTGGAGGACAACCAAATCTCTTAACCCAACGACGCCACTACTATCATGCCTTTGGCTAAGAGAGTAGCCGAGGAGCCTATGAATGTATCTGTATAGCGGATCCCTCAACTTCGTACTCTTAGTGCTGCTCGGATTGTAGTACCCTTCACCAATCTGAGCCCAAATGGCTTGGCGTTCGTTTTCACCTATCTCTCTCATTCCTCCAGTATTTTCTTCGTTTCCTGCATCCTCTTCCGCATACAACCCAACAATCGACCCAAATTGTGCCATAGAGATCGAATACCTCGTTCCGCCACATCGGAATGACACCCCGTCATTGTCGAACGGGTCGCACATCGAGTTGAATGTGAAGGTGCTATAGAACTCCAAAGTGCATTTGTGGACGGAACGGAGTCGAGTTGTTAGGGCGACTCTGAGTGGTCCCATGACAATGTTGTTGAAACGGTCGATTTGATTCACCACAGTTAACAATTCCGAGCATGCTTGCCTCGGGTATTCCTCCGGCCTTGTTTGAAGTATCTCGTATCTAGCTCTAGCATCGAGCTCATTGGCGTTGAATCTTGTGAACTTCCTAGCCATCTGAAAGAATACACCAAAAGTTAGCACGAAACAGAAATATTTTCGGACAAAACTACAAACAGTGGGCTGGACACGACCCCGTGTTCAGCGGACACGGCCCCGTGTCCAGGCGTCTGTTACTCAAAAATTTCACTTTTCGACCCGGTTTCGAAAACTTGAAAATTTTTGGTCCAATAGGTGCGGTTTCCCCCGAAAATGAAACCCTAAGTGCCGTTTTTCCCAAAATATCCCGTTTACCCCTTCAATTTTATCTTTTTCGGGTCAAGAACAAGGGTTTGGGATTTTTGTGCGAAATCGGACGAATCTATGAACAATATAAGTGTATTTACTTCCCATAACACTAATCTAACTAAATGCAAACAGATCTAAATAAAAATTTGAGGTTCGATCCGGATGAACTTCAAGAACCCTAGATTTTTACCCAAATTTTTGGAGTTTTAACTACATGCAAGTAACTAATCTAACTACTAGAGGTGATAGAATCATACCTTGATGTTGTTAGAGCGATAGGAGTCGTCGAAATTTTGCGAAAAATCGCCCGGAACCAGAGCGTTTTCGGGGAAACGGGGCGTGTGGAACGAAGTAACTGTTTTGAAAAAGGGGATTTATCACGACTGCAGCGCGGACACGGCCCCGTCTCCAGCGGACACGGCCTCGTGCCGAGCAAAGTTTAATTTTTTTTTAGTGCTCGTGTGAGTGCCCTTGTTTCCCATAAGCTTTGGTTAGAAAACTTACCGCTTTATTTGTCGTCTCAATCGTTCGTAACTTACCAGGTATGATGTTGGTTTCATTCTTCCATCGTTTGAAACGAAATCTCTTCCTCTTCATCCTCAATGAATCCTTGATAAAGTTTCAGCCGTTGGCCATTGACTTTGAATGGAGGCCCATTTCGAGATTTAATTTCTACTGCACCGTGTGGGAAAATATGGGTGACGGAAAAAGGTCCTGACCACCTAGACTTTAATTTACCAGGAAATAATCGAAGTCGTGAATTAAACAAAAGAACTAGATCTCCTACCCGAAATTCATTAGGTTTAATGTGTTTGTCATGCAAATTTTTCATTCTTTCCTTATAAATTTCAGAGTTTGAGTATGCATAATTCCTAAGCTCGTCTAATTCATTTAATTGACAAAAACGATTTTTACCAGCAAATTCTAAATCTAAGTTTACATTTTTGATTGCCCAGTAGGCTTTGTGTGCAATTTCTACTGGCAAGTGACAACTTTTTCCATAGACTAGCTTATATGGTGTTGTGCCTCTTGTTGTTTTATAAGCAGTTCGAAAAGCCCATAAAGCATCATCTAATTTATCTGCCCATTCCTTTTTATTTAATCCTACGGTTTTTTCAAGTATTTGTTTTAAACCTCTATTAGTCACTTCGGCTTGTCCGTTTGTTTGAGGGTGATATGCTGTTGAGACCTGGTGATAGACCCCATATCTTGTTAAAAAAATTTCGAGTTGATGGTTGCAAAAATGGGTACCTCTATCACTTATTAATGCTTTAGGTGTGCCAAAACGAGAGAATAATTTTTTCAGAAATCTTACCACGACTCTTCCATCATTTGTGGGAAGTGCCTCGGCCTCGGCCCATTTAGACAAGTAGTCTACTGCCACAAGTATATATTTGTTTCCTTTCGATGGTGGGAAAGGTCCCATGAAGTCGAGTCCCCACACATCAAAAATTTCACAAACAAGAATACCATTTTGGGGCATCTCGTTTTTGGAAGAAATATTACCTGTTCGTTGGCACGCATCACATGTCTTGACAAGACTTTGGGCGTCTTTGTAAATGGTTGGCCAATAAAATCCTGAATCAAATACCTTTCGTGCGGTACTAGCGGCACCATGATGCCCTCCGTATGGACCTTCATGACAATGACGGAGAATTCTTCGTGCTTCACTACCATGTACGCATCGTCGGACGAGTTGGTCGGCACACATTTTGAAAAGATATGGATCTTCCCAAAAATAGTGTTTCACATTGGCAAAGAACTTTTTTCTTTGATGATGTGGCCACCCTTTTGTGACTATACCGCTAGCTAGGTAGTTAGCATAGTCGGCGTACCATGGTTCCTCCTTATATTCCACCATTTCCAGGGACTCAGTTGGAAATTTTTCGTTGATTTGCTCGTCCCTGGTCGCCTCCAAAGCTGGGTCTTCTAAGCGCGAAAGATGATCTGCTGCGGTATTTTCTGTTCCTCTTTTGTCTCTGATTTCAATGTCAAATTCTTGGAGGAGTAGAATCCACCGAATCAAACGTGGTTTTGCGTCCTGCTTCTTGAAGAGATATCGAATGGCTGCATGATCTGTATAGACTATAGTTTTAGAAAGAACAAGATAAGAACGAAATTTATCAAAAGAAAATACCACAGCTAGTAATTCTTTTTCAGTTGTTGTGTAATTTTCTTGTGCATCATTAAGTGTTTTACTAGCATAATAAATTGGGTGGAAATGCTTTTCTTTGTCCCAAGACAGCTCCAACTGCAAAGTCACTAGCATCACACATGATTTCGAAAGGAAATTTCCAATCAGGCGTTATCATGATAGGTGCATTGACTAACATTTCTTTTAAGGTTAGAAATGCTTGGTTGCAGTCCTTGTCAAAGATAAAAGGAGCATCTTTTTCAAGTAATTTCGTTAGAGGCCTAGAGATTTTAGAAAAGTCTTTGATAAACCGTCTATAGAATCCGGCATGCCCTAGGAAACTTCTGATAGCTCTTACGGAGGATGGAGGTGGTAATCTAGAAATGGTATCTATTTTGGCTCGATCCACCTCCATTCCTTCGCTTGAGATCTTGTGACCGAGTACTATTCCCTCCGTTACCATGAAATGGCATTTTTCCCAATTAAGGGCGAGGTTAGTTTCCTCACATCGGGATAGCATTCGTTCAAGGTTATCGAGGCATTGGTCGTATGAATCCCCAAAGATAGAAAAGTCGTCCATGAAGACTTCCATTGTCTTTTCTATCATGTCATGGAAGATGGCTACCATGCAACGTTGGAATGTTGCGGGGGCATTACATAGACCAAACGGCATGCGTCGATAAGCAAAAGTTCCATAGGGACATGTGAAAGTTGTCTTTTCTTGGTCTTCGGGTGCTATCGGGATTTGAAAGTAACCTGAAAAACCATCCAAGAAACAATAAAATTTATGACCTGATAATCTTTCTAACATTTGATCAATGAAGGGCAAAGGAAAGTGGTCTTTTCTTGTTGCTTCATTTAATCGTCTATAATCTATACATACTCTCCATCCTGTGACGGTTCTCGTTGGTATTAATTCATTCTTTTCGTTAGTTATTACCGTCATACCTCCTTTCTTTGGAACTACTTGGACGGGACTTACCCAAGGACTATTGGAGATAGGATAGATAAGTCCGGCGTCAAGTAACTTGATGACCTCGTTTTTAACCACTTCTTGAACATTTGGATTCACTCGACGTTGTGGTTGTATGACCGATTTTAGTCATCATTCATCAAAATTTTGTGTGTGCACATAGAGGGACTAATTCCTTTTATGTCTACAAGTTTCCAAGCTATTGCATTTTTATGTTTTTTCAAAAGACTAATTAATTTTTCTTTTCCTAAGCTATCTAATTTAGACGAAATAATTACAGGTAAATTACCCTCTTTGTCTAGAAAAGCATATTCCAAACCTTTTGGAAGTTCTTTGAGCTCAAGTGGTGGGTCTTTAGCAGACTCCTTATTTGGTTGCTCATTTCGATCAAGAACTTTAAAAGTTTGTTCTATGGTGACCTCTTCTTCAACAAAGTGGTCAATCTCTTCACTTGTATCGGGTGGTTCATCTTCATCTTCAATTAGGGGGTCATTATTGCCGAATGGATATTTCATTGACCGTTCGAGATCGACACTTCTTTTAAATGCCCCTAATTGAAGAGGTAGATTGTTGAACTTCCGGTTTTTCAAAGCTTCGTGAGTTTTTACAAATGGTCGTCCCAACATTAGAGGAGCGTCATCGAGGATGACAAAGTCGGTCGGGATTACCATTTGGTTTGTTTGAACCAATACATCCTCAACTATACCGATTGATTTTATTACTTTCCGATTGGATAGAAAAATGGGTATTTGAAGTGGAGAAAAATCACTAATACTTAATTTTTCGAAAATGTAGTTAGGCATTATGTTAACACAAAGATCTTTATCGATTGTGACATTACTAATAAACGAATTTTGAAAGAAACATGGAACCGGTGTAATGTTAATTTCAAATGGGTCTTCTTTTATTAACGAAGTTTGATCATTAGTTAACTTAACACTTACCGTTTCGTCAATTTTAGTGTTAGTGTTTAACTCTTTTAAAAACTTAGCATGAGTGGGTACTAAACAATGATTTTCAAAAGAAGGTGACAAGAGATTAATTTCTTCAAAATTAGACTCTTCTTGAATTGTAACGTTGTCGGACTCACCTTTTTCGTTGTTTAACTCATGTGTAGGTTTTTCACTTATTTGTTCTTCCATTTTTACACTTTCGGTTATCTCTTCTTTTTTTAATTCTTCTCTTGCGTGGGACTCCTCTTCCCTTGCGCGAGATTCTCTTATACAGCGATCGATAACTCTTATGTGTTCTAATATCCTATCGGTTACTTCGGTTATAGAAAAAGAATCGGGATTTTCTAAGCTTGAATCCGGTTGTTCGACCCTTTGTTCCTCATAATACTCATGTGAAGTAGATGGTTCGCACCATTGTTCTTCATTGTAAGCATATGACGGATAAGGTTCGTAATTTTGTTCATAATACTCATATGAGGTGGGTTGTTCACGCCATGGTTCCTCATAATAAGCATACGAAGGTGGTGGCTCATATCTTGGTTCCTCAAAGTATGAGTAAGAAGGCTCATACCTTGGTTCATCAAAATATGAGTATGAGGGAGGAGGTTCATACCTTTGGTCTTCATAGGATGTGTATGAAGTCGATGGCTCGTACCTGGGCTCCTCATAGTAGGTGTATGAATTGGATGGTTGATACGAGTGATTATATTGAACCGAGCGTGTGTTACGACAATTAGTGCAATAGTTACCCCTATAATCATCCTCCTCATAGGTGTAGTTGTAACCTCCTGAGTATTGATCCATAAGAATCACTCAGCAGACCACAACCGAGTCTCGAGATCAGAAAACAAAAATAAAAACGGAAACAGTGGCTGGAGATGGCCCCGTGTTCAGTGGACACGGCCCCGTGTTCAGGATCTGTATCTGGGCGTTTCAATTAAATTTACTGATTTCGTTGAGCACGGGGCGTGTTCAGTGAGCACGGCCCGTGTTCAAGCTACTGTTACTGGTTGTTTTAATAAAAATGTGCAGCACGGCCCCATGTTCAGTGAACACGGCCTCGTGTACAGGTTACTGTAAATGCAAAACTAAACTAAAATGCAGAAAAATGTGCGCGCGTTAAAAAAGGTTTTGA
>JARYGA010044849.1:0-26133 GCA_030545235.1 Helianthus tuberosus
AACTGTTGGAGCATTGACTTAATATCTGCAACAGAAGTTTCCAATTTCTTAACCCTCTCCCTCAATTCCTTGTACATTAAACCATCACCCAAGTTAATGGGATCATCTGAATTCCCACTGGCAGTGGTTGTATCAGCAGTTAACTTAGGGAAAGTTTCCCAAAAGTCATCCACATATGCCCCTTTTTCTTGGTACTGGGGACTTCTTTCCTCAGCAATTGTGATCCTTTTAATAGAACCAGGGGTTGGAACAAAGACAACAGCGGATATCACAATTGCTGGAGAGGAAATTGCCTTCAAGGGAGTCTTATTGATGAAATAACTGGCCAGGTGTAGATCAGTGGATCCAACACCTGTAGTTGCTGCTCCAATTGAACTACTGACAGGAAGTACTTGTATTTCCTGCAGTGTAACCTCCTCAGTTGTTGGTGGGTTAGCAATGATTGAGACACCAGACCCAGTCACTTGTTGAGGTATATTCTCATTAACAGGTGTTTGAGAAGAACTGGTTTGTGTCCGGGCTAAATCAACTGCATCCAACAAAAGTTTTGTTTCTGGGGGGGATTTGAGAAGTGAGGATAGGCGTAGAAAGCGAATTTGCCCCGGGCAGTGGGCTGTGGATGATGGAATCAAGTGATTCCAGAGCATCATAATTTGGTGTCCCTATTATTACAACCTGCTCTTTTTTAGAAGAAGCAGGAGGAGTTTGAGGCTCAGTTTGAGATCTTTCTTCCAACTGCTGTGAGGTAGTAGCAGCAGTGGTTATTGGTAACTTTTGTGTTGTCACTGGTAGTTGCTCTGGGATCTCATCTTCCAGAGTTACCTTTGTTTTGGGTTTGGGGGGCTTTTGTGATTTTTTCTGTTTTGGTCTTTTGGTGGTTTTAGGTGGGGGTTTAACAGCAGTTGTTTTGTTGCTATCATCACCTTGAGCAGTGAGCTCAACAGCAGGTGCCTGAGGAGCAGTGGTAGCTGCTGAAGTCTGCTCAGGAACCTCTGCTTGTGTTTTGGAAAGTTTTGACATCCTTGTAAAGGTTTCAGTAGTGAGGCTCTTAATTGAAAAATGATTGCCCTGGATAAGCACATGGGCATTATCTTCTGAAAATTTCTTTTTAAAATAGTAACTTAAAAACCTTGGAAAGAGCAAAAACGCCTTTTTATTAACATTTCTAACAAGATAATTGAAGATTACCTGGGAATAGTTAAAATTTTCACCATGTAATATAGCATAACCTAGATATTGAATCTTCAATGGAATTTCATTGAAAGCAGTAGTCTTGTTTGAGACACACATCAATAGGGTATGAAACAAAAACCTTGTGGCAGGAGGAAAACTGCCTTTTTCTAAAGTGTCTTTTTTGATTTCCTCTTCATAACCCATTTGAATGAAAAACGTTTGATACTCTTCTTTAGGGAAAGATGTTTTACCTTTAACATCATCGAGTTCAAAAACTTCCGAAATGGTTTGAGGTGTTATTGTGACTGGAACGTTCTTTATAGAAGAATTGATGGCTAAGGGCTTTTTATCCTTAGTTTCCAACTTAGTATTTTTCCAGAATTCTTGCTGGGTATCCATGTAGATCGGAGCATCACAAGTCAACAAAGTTTTGTACTTTGAAGAAGACAGAACATCAATGATGGAATTGAAGGTTTTGGTGTGACTGGGTTTTTCAAGTAGACCCAAGTAGTTATGTGTGGATTTGCGTGGGAGAGACAACGTGATTTGATTATGATTGCGAGAGGAAGAAGACGATGAAGAGGATGAGTAATTTTGAGAGAAATGGATGATAACTGCTTTGAGAAAACAATTTAGAATTCGATTCGACAGTAAAAACACTGTTTGGGGGTTTTGATCGGGGTTTTTTTTTTTGGTGAAATAGTGAATGCTGACGTGGCATCGGTTACTAATAGATCTTACCGCTATGTACTGTCCACGTGCCAACCTCTGATGATAATGGAGGACAGTTGGTAGGAAACCACTGATGGAACAATAACAGTGGTTTGCAACAGTTACAAATGAGAACAGTGAGTAAGTTTTTGCTAGCAGTGGATAGCCATCAGTGTGTTAAAACACTGATTTTATACAACAGTTTTTTTTATCACCAAAACAATATTCGAAGAACTCTTATCTCTTTGGAATGTTACGATTAGGTAAAATTGTAATTTCATTGTAATTCTAGTATTCATTTAATAATATCATTCTATAATTAATTAACCACATCAACAAGCAAAATGTGAGCAGTGGATGATTTTTAAAAAAACCAATGATTGTAAATTTCAGTGCATGTCAACAATAAAAGGGGAGCAGTGACTATTTTTTAACTATCAGTGGATACCCAACAAAATGTAACACAGATGTTTGGTCAGTCAGTGCTCAACAATTGTTTATGATGAAACAGAGGCTGGCCTTCAGCAGTGGATAACATTTAACAATCACATGTTTACGCTTAAACAAATGTTTGACATTAAAAAGAAGTTGACCCATAAACAACTGTTTGCAAGAAAAGACCAATTTCAAGAATACTATACCCAAACAATCAAAACGAGGAGCTTAATAAACATCCAGGTGTACTTCATTTTTATTCACTGGATGTCAACTAACAAAAAGTGAGCGGTAGTTGTTTTTTATCTACCAGTGGATAGCCAATAGTAATTGCACGTTGCGTAAACAGATATTTGGCCATAAATAGATGTTTAGCCTTAAACAAATGGTCTTAAACCAAACATCTGTTTAAGGTCAAGATGTATTTGACTATTGGTGAACCTCAATTTAACTTTTGATGAACAGATGTTTGACGTTTGGTCAGCAGATGTTTGAAAACCCATGATATATTAAATTAAACACTATGAATGAACAAACACTGAAGTATCATAAAACTTTGAATGAAAATCGTGAAACTCTCAACATCATACAACAGTTGAGAGGAAATTTAAAATAAAGTATTACATAGAAAAATAGAAATTTAATGAAATATTTATAAACTATTACACGCTAGAGTTAACACTTGTTAGGATTTTGTAAACTCTGGCCTTTCTCCATGTGATTTCATGCTCTCTTTTGTTTTTCAGATCAGTCAGCATGTTGCAGATTTTCTGATCCTGTTTTAGAAGTTCGGTAACAAACTCTTCGGCATTTTTCTGAAAATCTGATGGAGGAGAGTGGAGGACTTCATCAAGCAATGCTATGCTGTTCCAGGTTTTCTTGTAATTAGTGTCATTGATTATGTCGACTTTCCTATTTAGTTCTTCGTCTGTTCTTTTTTCTTTAAGTGACCACATCGAGAATGCGGTTTTAACATCGCTGGTGTCTGACCAGTGGTAGAAGCTGAAGTTTGCCATGTAGATTTTTGTTGAATTTTCTGATGTGGAAAATCTTTCACAGACAATGATTAGTAGCACAGATTGTTGATATTTTGAATGAAAAGTAATTATCGATCTTTTATAGATTTTAAAAACGCGTGTACATGGTAAATGAATAGGTTAATTGTAATTATGATAATCTGCTTTTGTTCTTTGAACTTCGAAAATTTGTCCCTTGGGTTTCTTGGTATTTAATTTTAAAATTTTCCCATAAAAATTGGGGTTTGGAAAGGATTTTGCATTAAAAGACTGCTGTTTTGAAATATACATTAATTTGTTTATATTAAATCTACACGTTTAGATTGATTAAGTATATAAACTCATGACCACTTCACCTGTTTTTCATCACGATTTCCTAGCAAGATTCATACTTTCAAAAAAGTGGAGTAATATAGTTTATTGTTGATATGGCGTCATTAACTACTGTAAAATCAGATGATTTAAAGCAGCGTTTTGTCAAGCATATAGAGGAACAGGTGTATGAAGATAGGACTACTCTTCAAGAGCTGAAGAGATGTTTTGATGTATTGCAAGTTGGGTTGTTCACGAGAGAGCAGGTTTCCAGAAATCTTATGCGAATGCCTTCAACTTCAGTTCGTGAGCTTTGTGTTCTCAGCAATATAGAGTGCGGTGATAGAGACGTTGAGTTCATGGCGATGCTGAAGGACATTCATCAAGAAGTTCAGCAATCGATGGAGTTGAAACTGTCATTTCTTAATTCTCACGGTTATTGTTAGATTTAAAAGTTTATTGGTTCAGTATGTTACTTATGTAATAATTGGACTTTCAAGATCATGAATAAATGAATAAATTTTAATCTTATGAATCTATGTTGCGCTTGTAGGAAAAAAAAAAGAGTGAGAGAATGTCAATTTTAAATTACCATTTATCCATTATAAATTAGCAACATGTTGATTCATAGAGTAGTTGTACTCTATGCTTTAGGACATTTCAAAAAAAAAATGATATAATACACTTTTAACCTAAAACTATTTTGGTTTTTTACTTTTAACCCCAACGCTTTTTATATTTGTCAATTTAACCTAAGAACTTTTTTACTTTCAACTTTGGTACCCTATACTTTTCATATTTCACAAAAATTCGTTTTATGTTTTGTACTAAATTTTGCGAGTTAACACGACGCAACGTTCATGTGTGGTTCAACGTTTTTACGTTTTGTTTTACGCTTCTTTCTAAATTTTGCGAGTTAACATTACGCAACGTGCGTGTGTGGTTCAACGTTTTTATGGTCGTCTATTTTTTCCGTTTGATAGGTTCATCGTGATGCACGGGTCCTAATTCGACTTAATTAGTATTTTCTATGTTTTATGTTTCGGTCTAATTTCTCCGTATTAACACGTCGCCACTTTAGTGTTAGTGGTTGCTAGCGGTGCTGTGACCTTGTTTTGCATATTTTGCATCTAAAATATATTAGAAAGTATTATTTGAGAATACCGCTGAATTTTAAATTACCATTTTGCATATTTTGAATTTCAAAAGTTATGGATATTGTCAGTAATTACTGATTTGATTTGAAAGCAATTGTCATCATGACATTTCTAATTTTTATTTTAACTTTAATTAAAAGAAAAACACCGTGAATTTGAAATTCACAGTTTGCATATTTTCAATGTCCAAAGCTCAAGAAATTAACATTAATTACTGATTTGATATGCAACAAAATGTAATCGACAATTATTTTTATTTTTTATGTTAAATTTAACTTTTATCAACAAAACAATATTGGAGGAACTCTTATCTCATTGGAATGTAACGATTAGGTTAAACGGTAATTTCATTGTAATTCTAGTTTTCATTAGATAATTTCATTCTATAAATAATTAATCAATTATAAAAATGTGAGCAGTGGACAATTTTTTAACTATCAGTGTATTGCCAACAGTTATTTAAATTACCATTTTCATATTTTGAATTTCAAAAGTTATGGATATTGTCAGTAATTACTGATTTGATTTGAAAGCAATTGTCATCATGACATTTCTAATTTTTATTTTAACTTTAATTAAAAGAAAAACACCGTGAATTTGAAATTCACAGTTTGCATATTTTCAACGTCCAAAGCTCAAGAAATTAACATTAATTACTGATTTGATATGCAACAAAATGTAATCGACAATTATTTTTATTTTTTATGTTAAATTTAACTTTTATCAACAAAACAATATTGGAGGAACTCTTATCTCATTGGAATGTACCGATTAGGTTAAACGGTAATTTCATTGTAATTCTAGTTTTCATTAGATAATTTCATTCTATAAATAATTAACCGCATCAATTATAAAAATGTGAGCAGTGGACAATTTTTTAACTATCAGTGTATTGCCAACAGTTATTTAAATTACCATTTTGCATATTTTGAATTCCAAAAGTTATGGATATTGTCAGTAATTACTGATTTGATTTGAAAGCAATTGCCATCATGACATTTCTAATTTTTATTTTAACTTTAATTAAAAGAAAAACACCGTGAATTTGAAATTCACAGTTTGCATATTTTCAATGTCCAAAGCTCAAGAAATTAACATTAATTACTGATTTGATATGCAACAAAATGTAATCGACAATTATTTTTATTTTTTATGTTAACTTTAACTTTTATCAACAAAACAATATTGGAGGAACTTTTATCTCATTGGAATGTAACGATTAGGTTAAACGGTAATTTCACTGTAATTCTAGTTTTCATTAACAAATTTTTAACTATCAGTGGATAACCAACAGTGATTTAAATTAGCATTTTGCATATTTTGAATTTGAAAAGTTAACGATATTGTCAATAATTACTGACTTGATCTGAAGGCCAATGTCATCATGACATTTCTAATTTTTATTTTAACTTTAACTAAGAAAAAATAACTGTCAATTTGAAATTCCCATTTTCGATATTTAAGATGTCCAATGCTCAAAAAATTACCATTAATTAGTAATTTTATATGCAACATAATTTCATCAACAATTATTTTGATTTTTTATGTTAACTTTAATTTTTAAATATCAGTGGATAGCCAACAGTGATTGAAACACTGATGTTTGGATAGTCAGTGGTCAACATAAAGAATGAAGAAACAGAGGTTGTCTCTCAGCAGTGGATAACATTAACAATAAGATGTTTGAACAAAAACAGTGGTTCCAACAGTTAGTAATTTTATATGCATTAATTAGTAATTTTATATGCAACATAATTTCATCAACAGTTATTTTCTTCATTTTTATGTTAACTTTAATTTTTAAATATCAGTGGATAGCCAACAGTGATTGAAACATTGATGTTTGGACAGTCAGTGGTCAACATAAAGAATGAAGAAACAGAGGTTGTCTCTCAGCAGTGGATAACATTTAACAATAAGTTGTTTGAACCAAAACAGTGGTTCCAACAGATTTTTAACGATTTATGAAAACTATCATTTTTTACTATTTTAAATATCTTTGACCTTAAACAGATATTTGACCTTCAATATCATTTGTTTGGAGTTAAACATATATTTGACCTTAAACAGATGTTTGAACATAAAAACGTGTTTGAGGTTAAACAAATGTTTAACCTTAAAAAGAAATTTGCCCATAAACATCTATTTGCAAAAAAAGACGAATTACAAAAACATTATATCCAAATAATCATAATGACGAACTTATTTAACATCCAAGTGTACTACATTTTTATTTAGTAGTATAAAGATCAAACAACTGTTGTATTTATAATACAGATCAAACAACTGTTGTATTTATAATACTGTTACATATAAACACCTCATAAGAAACACTGATAATTAAATATTAAAGTTACATAAGAACCACTGATAATTAAATACTAAACTTGAATCCGTTGTAGATGCCGAACCACTGCTGATACTAAACAGTCGTTTTCCTTTGTTTAATCAAACTATAGGTACATAAAGTGAATCATTGTATATCTCCAACAATCGCCATTAACTCCATGGAAGGACTCAATGCATTAACATCAGGATTTATAGAAAGCTGATCTCTAGTGAACAGACCAAGATGCAGTACATGAAAATACTTTTTCAGCTGCTGAAGAGTAGCCCTGTCCTCATATACTTAATCCTTGACTTTGTTTATAAAGAGTTGTGCTTTAAACCAAACTTTATGCCTCTTTTAATACAAAAAAGGCAGGAAAGACCATTGCTCTAGTAAGATAAAATCTTATCTTACAACAGTAGCAGATCCTTTCTTGGACAAGTCATTATCATCTGCTGCACAAGTCAATTATAATCATCATTTACTCATAAAAAAAACTATTTTAACTGTAAATTTAACAATCTTTCTTTGTGTTTAATTAAAGTTTATACTTCTTTGAATACAAACCTATAATAACCAGCAACATATTGTATCAATTTCAAACAACTGTGATTAGACTGAAATATAAAGCGAGAATTAGAGTATATCACTTCATAATTAAAAACTCAAAATTTGAAAATCGCAGTAGCAAAAAACACATACTTTAAACGATGTTGGATCAATGATACTGGAAACAGCAGCAGAACAATCATCATCATTATCATCTGCAACAAATCATTGACAATAATCATTTAGTCACAACTCAGATGTTGTACTCATATCATAACCGTTAAGAAAAATCAACACAGATCTATAAACATACAAATGAAACCTCAAAATAAAAGAATCTTGTAAGAGAAACACCGCAGAACCATTAGCCGGCGACACAATTCTTGATCTAACTCTCGAACGAAACCCTAGCAATGGTTACATGAAAACACACAAAACACAAAGGATTAGTATAAATAAGAGGAAATCATGAAACTATTTCAACTAAAAAAAAGAAGAACAAACCTTTTGATGAAGTAATCGATGAACAAAAGATGATTTTATGGTGGCGTCTGGAAGAAGATTAAGGTTTGTGAAATTTGAATTTGAATCGCCTGAATATAGAGAGAGAAAGAACCCTAGGCGTTTGTAAACAAAGATCAGAAGTGAGAAGAGAGGTTATATAAGGAAAAGGGGATGGCACTGTTGGGCAGGAAAAGAGAACTGAGGATGCCCTAATCAAGTGACACGTGGCCCAAATAACTTTCATTTATTATATATAATAGATTATATATAATAGATCTACTACCTGTGTCATCGTAACATGCTCATGTTAGAAATTGTTAGCCCTAACACAGCGTACATCACCACCATCGAGTATAATACCATGTACATCACCACCGTCGAGCACACCATAACATCTCTCTTTATCTGCTGGAAAACGCACACGAAAATCCACTTTATAATTTGATGTTTGAGAGGATGTTGTCACAAAATCACAATTTTCTAACTTTTCTTGACTTACCAATGTAGTTGGCATATAGTACTATATTACAACAGTAAAACACATGAAGTGTGCAGTAAATACATCCTACAAAATCTTTAAACCCAAGTGCATGAAGTAATTGGGAGAGAGAAGTCTTGGGTTCAAATCTTCAGCAGCAATAAAAGAAAATTGCCGTTAAAAAATGTATCTTCAATTTATTTCTTATATGGCTTCTTATACTGACTTTTCAGTCTAAACATCTGAAAAATATTCTTTGGAATAGAATCTATGTCATGTGGCAATGCATCTATAGATTCATCAGACTTTTGTCTTCTTACATGTAGATGAACCACTTTCTACAACCTGATAAACAACAATCACCCGTTGAACTATAACAAACATAAAAAAGAAAGTAAAAACTTTCATATCACAAAAAGTTATCAATAAACTTTTCCTATAAATATCAGGTAGGTACTGTAGTGCCCAACAGATTGTAATTTGTGCATTTTGTAGATCAGCATGTGTCTTAGAGAAATTACTAAGAAACTTTCATATATGCAGATTAGCAAAAATAAATTTAAGCCGTGACTACAAAAGAGTGTAAGCAAAAGAAGGTTAGCAATCTATAATAATTTGTTTGCTGCTTGTTGTGAAAACGCAACTGTGAATTTACAAATATTCAAAAATGTATTTGCTTCCACACCTACCTGTTGTTGATCTAGCTTTCATCTCTCATGAACATGAAGCCATAGCAGAATATGGACCACCATATACTTCTAGTTCTAGTAAAACTAAGTTTATTTGACATCATAGGTAAACTTGTAGTGTTTTCGTGCAAACTTCCTAATATACATGGACACCCGTTCGTATGGCACGATTTCATCCTTCAGTGGAACAACACACCTCCTTTTTTTTTGAAAAGAATATCAATGCACAGATGTGCAAAACTACTTCCACTAAATTTTTCTTTGTTAAGAACCATCTGCAATTTAGGGATGAACATTTGGTATCGGGTACCGGTACCGAACCGTACAGTTCAGGGTATATTCAGTACCGGTACCCACTTTCCCCGTTTTTCGGTATCGGTATCGAATCGGTGTATTCGGTACTGGTACCGGTACCAACTTTTCCCAATTTTCGGTACGGGTACTTTCGGTACCAATTCGGTACCGTGCTCATCATTCTGCATCATTTTTGGTAAGATAGAAAAGAGCAATACTGATTGTTACAATATTCACCTCAAATTTTACAAAAAACTGATAAAACTCAATCAATAGATTATTGTGCAAATCAAATAAACTATTACCTGTTTAGCTCTCTTTTCGAAATCACATTGCTCTTCGGCCTTCACTGATTCCTGGTGCCACTAAGACCAACTACAACAGAAATTCTAAGAGTTTCAAAATTACAACAAAATCACCAAACCCTATAAAATAGTCACTTGATTTTTAGTAGGAATTTGTAGAAAGGGGGGTTTAGTAAAGAATCCCTAACCTTAGGAATAGGCTAAAACGTTGTTCCCCGGCTAAAGATCTGAAATTCATCAAACCATTTCTTTTGGATTTAAGCTGTGGTAATAAAATTTGGAGGCAAGTCTTGCAGGACTCCGATCGGAGAATTCCACAGTCGGATCAGCAACTCGTTAGGCTAGCACGACGTGAATTAAACCTAAAACCGAAAGACTCTATCTAAACCGAAAAGATGCAAGTTGATTCGCTGCTGCACAGATCTGAAATGTACGAAACGATTTTGGTATCTGTACTTCCGAAACTGCCTGAAACGTGTCTGGTCGGCTTTCCGGTGAGTTCGTACCCTAGTGCTCAAGGAACGACAACCCCACTTTCAAATTAAGAACATACTTTTAGATCTGAACAGGGTCTCTGGTAGAGACACGTGGGATTAAAGCATGAATAGAACTTCTGGTGAAGACATATGCTGATATGCCAAAGAAGAAAACGACAGAATATTGTAGGGGGTGAATAAGACGTGATTGTTTCCAAAGTGTAGGGTGTGGGTGGAAAATGGCACCGACCTTTTCTTTTAAGATATAGATAATAGTTAAATTATTTTAAACTTTTTTATTTACTCTATGTTTGTTGTTAACATGATTTTTATTTTTTACCCGGTATAGTTATTTTGAGTTTTTTTTACCTACCCTTTTTTAGTTGTTAACATGTTTTTAATGCCACATGTCTTCTTCTTTTTCTAGATCAAACACATTTCTCTATCATCTTTCTCATTAGTTTCGAAATGTCATTTTATCATAAAAAACCCACCACCTACCCAACTCATTCTGCTTTTTGCAAAACATGGCTTCCGTAAGCCACTTCCTTCTTCAGAGGAGGTTCTTATTTCTGCAAAGCGTTGTATTTTTTATTACTAGAGCGTAACCTACTCATAATTTATCTGCAAAAGTTTTAAATTTTTTGAAGCATGGGCCCTTAGAAGCTAAAGACAAGCTGGAGAAGCGTGGTGAAGAGCTAACATGGAGATTAGACTTTTAAAAAGCATGTGATGGTACATCTTTTATATGTCCAACAAAGATTAACATGTTAATAGTAATAAAAAAGTTATTTTCTAAACGTTTTATGTTACTTACATGTTGATCCTGATGAAGGAAAGGGACAAGAAATCATAAAGTTGTGGAATGCTATCCGAGAAATGCAAGGAAAATTGGAAAAGGCGCACAATCAAATTATTCGTGAGAAAGAAGCAGCAAAGTCGCTACTGAACAAGCTCCGCGTAATCAAAGAAGTGCCAATTATTGATAAAATGAAAGTGGAGTAGTTGGAAATCATAATCATGAACGAGAGGTATTGCCAAAATAATGAAGTTCCTAACAAATTGTTTCAGCAGTTTTGGTTTTGTGGCTAAATAATTGATTCCAAAATATACACATACTATATGATTATTACGTGCAGATGAAATTGTAGAAATGAAGAAGATTTTTGAGTTTGAAGAATCACATGCTAATACATAGGGGGACTTCACGAGATCATTGAAAGATAGCTAAAGGGTCTTAATATATATATATATATATATATACACATATATATACTCACATAATTTATTAAATTATTAAAAATCTTGGTTTTAAAAAAAGCAGACCCATGCATCCACACCCCATGCACGCGCACACACACCTATATTTCGATCAACAACTATTGGCATGATCATATGTGATGTAGGGTAAAATATACATATTTATCCCGTGTAAATTGTATAATTATTGTATAGTTATTATTTGTTTTTATTTAGTTTTTAGTGTTATATTATATTATTTTGTGTTTTGCCAGGTCTTGGTGCAAATGGAGCAAAAAACGAGTAAAAAGGAAATAACCAGCTAGTTGAGCAGAGTAGGATGCCAGAGACCAAATTAAAATTGCCGCTATTTTCCTTGATTGGGTTGGACCCACTATCTCTATTTTATAAGTTAGAGGGCTGCCACAAAATATATCTATTTGGATCGAGAGAAAGGGTTAGGCCCACATCAATATATAGTTTTATAATTTGAGTCCATCTAATATATTGGTGTTGGGCCGCCTAAAGTTTGGGCTGCTAATACACACGAGAAAAGAAAATAAGCTGCTATAATTATCATTATATATTGAAATGAGAAGAAAAAATAAAAAGACCTTATGTTGGCAGCATGTTTCACGAGAATGAATTGTGAATTGGGTTTCAATGTTGACTGAAGGAAAATAGTGTTGACCGCATATTTGTTTATGGGGCCAATACATTACATTATTGCCTGATGTAAAAAAGTCAGCCCAACACACTTTAACAATCGCCTAAAGCCCAGATCATGGAAGTGTAGTTTGATTTGAATCTCAATATGCATTACTTGGAAAAGAATTAAATAGAGGAGGGCGGCTACGAATTGACGAATTAACATCAGTGGAGACGAAAATTATTAATATTCTTTGAGGAGGAGCCGCACATAAAGGATTGTGAGGAGGCACGAGCAGAACCATCAGGGACGAATTTTATAGTTTATTTGCAAGGGTTCAAGTTCAAGAATTATTGGGGTAGAATCAAGAGGTTTAGGGATCAAAAATTAAATGGGTTCTATCTATTTAATTCTCTTGTTTTCTTAGTCTTTTTTTTTTTTTTTTTTTTACTTCAATGAATTCTATTATTGAACCTTGTTTATTATCTTCGTTTCACGACTATGATTGGCTAAACTTGTGTTACTACCTAGACTTGGATGAATGATTGCTTATGTTTTGATTATTATTATGGATTTATGAAAACTATGAATTATTTATGAATTGTAAACGACTTGTTCTATCGGTTAGATGTGTTTGCGTGCTTGATGTTATTTGAATATTGTTATTTGCTTCGCATGAATCTTGGGGACGGTCTTTATCACATAATAGAGTCATGCTAGGTCTAAGCGATTAAACCGTAAGGTGGGTCTTTCTTAGGAAGTAAACCTATTAGCTGCTGTCTAGCAAGTCTAACTGAGAAAACAAGTCTATCCTTGGTTTAGATCTTGACAGGGAGTGAGCCTCGTAGGATACTTTTATAAATCCATTAGATGTCTTGCAAGAGAGTCTAATAACCGGTAATTTAACAACCTTTAGGGGATCATAGCCTGCTCTTGAGAAGGGTTAGGGGTCCTTTAGATTTCCCGAGAGGTGAGCATTATATGATCCCGGTTCCATGTAGACAACTTCCAAATATAATCTTAACTAAAAGCAATCAGGATTCCAGTCTAGGTAGTGTTTCCATCATCTGAGCAAAGTCCACAACAATTCGTTTAATTAGCTTAGTTAATTAATTTTGTTTTAATTATATTCTTAGGATTTTTAGAACCCCCCCCCCCCCCCCCTAAAACATAAAAATAGTTAAGTATTGCGTCAGAGTCAGTCTAGATAAGGTAATTAGCGTAATTAATTAGAGTCTCGTGGGTTCGATATCCGGACTTACAGTAGCTATACTAGAGTCGATCGGTACACTTTCCGGTTAGTAGTTTAGTGTGTCTTAGTGAGTCTAGAGTATTACTTAGAGTCTAGAATTAGGTTAATTTAGTTACTTTTATTAAACTACTTTTTAGAACATCACTATGTCTCACTTTTTGTGCAGGCATGGCATAATAGTCTCAACCAATGATGATTGATGGGTATTCATTCATTTGAATTAAGGTAATAACCGGTATGGGTTGAAATTGGTCGAGTCGGATGGACATGAGACACTTTGTCCAAAACTCCATATGTTTTATAAACAGTTAGTGTGTTTCATATTAATAAGAAGTTATTTTTTTTTTCATTAATAATATGATTTCTTAAGTAAAAACGTTGTAAGAAGTTTTTTGCATTAGTAAAACAATTTAGGCAAACATTCACCAGTTTTTGACCCGTTTTCTTTTTAACTGCTTTTTTTCTATTATTTCTTTTATTTTACCAATGCGCCATGTTAGCTTGCAGTTTATCAGTTAAAACAAGATTCCATAAAGTTATCAACATTGACAAATACTTAGTTTTTTTTACATATGAGGTTAGTAAGAAAAATACTAAAGTAGTGCAATGGATCGTTGTTGCAATATTTTAAAAGACTAAAATAGAAATGAGAAAAACTAGTTATATATATTATATTAAAGAGAATAAGGATCTAGAGTAGTATACTCTCATTGGTCCACGTGTCACTCTCTAACAGCAGTAATCTTTTCTACTTTTTTTCTTTGCAAGCTCTCTCAGTTCCACTCTTTGATCTATACAACGCGTTTTAACCTCTCAACGCGTTTCAAATACTCAATTTCACGTATCAAACCCCTAAGTGTATAATACATGTCGTTTCACCCCTTTCTTTTATATCCGTATAAAAGTAGCATCCAAAGCAAAACCATCGTCAAAGTTGATGGTATTAAAATTCCCAACATAAAAGAGTACATATTTTCCTTTTACATTTGAGGTTAATCTTAGGTGTACATGAGGCCTATATTGTTGTCTTATTTCACATATGAAGCTCCTAAGCAACTATTAGTAACATCAAGTTGCCAAACTAGAAGCATTGTGATGGACTATTGTCGCAACTAAAGCAATGGAATGGATGTTGTTGCAATGTTTACGATAACTCTGAAAATAGAAATAGGGAGAAATTAGTAATATAAAACGTAAACGTATTGCTTAATATTAAAATAAAAGCATCCTTAGAGGTGAGATTCTTTGTCGTTAAAAAAAATAAGAAACATCCTTCGATTAATCATATGATAAAAGAATGCCAACAAAAGATAAATGCAACATCACGTGCCATTTCAAGATTTAGAAACATACTTCAACAAAAAAGTGACTTTGAGCGTTTGGGGTCAAACAGTTCGTTCCAAGATATATAATTTGTAGATATAATCTAAGCAATTTTACAATATGTTAACTTTCAAAGAAATATCATCAGAATATAATATGGACCACAAGTTTCAAGTCCCAACCGATACTCAAGCGAATATAAAATTATGGATGACTCCCATAATATTATTAGATCAAGAAAACTACACAAAAACTTGATTCTTATAATCCAGAATACCTAATACTTGGTATTTATAAGCAAACCTATCACATTAGACTTATACTAAGATTGCTCATATAATTATCCTATAGACATCCAAACCTCACTCGTTTGGAATGCTAGATAATTATCTAACCAATCAACTAGTACATGATAATTACAACTATTATATCATAATCACACTGTAATTTTGAAACATGATTGCTCTAATGAATAAAGAATTTGAGTCAAGGATTAAGGATTGTAAGTCAAGTTTCGAGATAGTTTCTTGACATAAATAAAATTTGGGTGCTTAGCCAAGCTCTTACTGTTTTCCGTTTTCTTTCTTGTTCGATACTAATTCTATGGTTGACGTATGAAGTAAAAGAAGGTTAATAGTTTATGCTCTTCAGAATTGAATTGTTAAGCATAACTTTTGTATTTAGATTACACACTACATTTAGGTGCAATTTGTTTTTTAAGAGGTAAAATGTATGCGGTCTACGGACCACATCTGTAAAAGAAGAGTTGGACCAAACCTCTGCAGTCTGTAAGAAGAAGGTTGTTTGTTTTTTAACGTATGTAGAATTCTAAAATAAACTGGTGGTGTATGGACAATGGTGGCGGTTAGGGATGAGCTTTGTTTCCCAAATACCCGTACTCGTACTCGTACCCGTACCGTACATGTACCTGTACCGATTTTAGGTATTTGGTACATATATCGGTACCCAGTTTTATATATGTAACACCCTACTTTTTCATACCTTCCATAATTAGAAACCGTCGTTTGTATTTCTATTTTTGGAAGTCTTGTACTCTCGTTGTATTCTATTTTTTTTCTATTTGTAATCCGAGACGATTGATCATAATGAACACGGAATAATTTTTATCATACTCATGTTATTCTTGTTAAACTTATGTGCAAATTGTAATCACGACTCACATTTTGAACGCTATATTATTCAAAATTCTTGATTCTTTATTTCACCTTAATGTTCGGTACTCGCTAAACGGATTAGTGAAATAACAGGTAATATTTTAATAATGATGAAATTTGTGGGAAAGTATTACCCCATAATTATTAAGTTCAATCAAGTGAGATTAGGCCGCAAACTTTTATAAAAGTTGCAAGACTTTTATAAAATATTTAAGTGTTATTCCTAATAATAATAATAATAATAATAATAATAATAATAATAATAATAATAATAATAATAAAAATTTTCGGCCAATGGGGCCTCACCCAAAAAATATCTCAAAAATCTCACTAAATCTCTTACACCACCACTCACAATTTAACCCATTCTTACACTCTTCCTCCTAATCATTTCTTTCCCTTTCCAAGACACTCTCTCTCCTCTCTCATTCTCCTTATAAATAGACCACCACCACCACACTCCTCACTTCACTTTTCCTTTTTCTTACTTCTCCAAATTACTCCCACTTACACCTTTCTTTTCACACACATAAGAGTTCTTGGACACCTCTTGAAAATCCAAGTAACTTTAGGAGCATTTCAAGGAGGATTCATCAACAAGAAGCTCTTTGATCCTAGAAATCCTAGTGTATTCATCACCACATTGAGGTAAAAGTGCAACCCACCCTCACTTGGTGACTTTCTCTTTGTTAATATGTATATTTCATTTCTATATTATTCATGGTTCATGACCCTCCTTGGTTGTCTTTACATCAAGTGTAGTGGTGAACGCTTAGAGGTACCTAAATGGAAGCTTGTTCTTCCTACCTCCTACATGATTTCTATGACACTTAGAGGTACCTAAATGGAAGCTTGTACTTCCTACCTCCTACATGATTTCTATGACTCTTAGAGGTGCCTAAATGAAGACCTTAGTCTTCTACCTCATGCTTGACATATATGATATATATTATAATCTATGTAATACTTATATAATATTTAAACCGAACTCTTGATGATGAACAAATGGACATTATCAAGTTAGTAAGTATACCATTTCAACATCATATGTAATGAATGGTTATTTTCCTATGTCTATGTTCATGCATTTTAAATTCCAAATCTATAATCTTCCGTTATCCCCAACTCACACACCTGTGATCCTTCGTGTAGGAGGACAAGGTGCTCCAAACTAAACAACCAACACTCACGGGATATCAAGTAGGAAAACTTGCAAAAACCGTGAGTATACTCGATCCCTTTTTCCCCTTTACACTTTGGGATGCAACATGTATAACTATGCAAACAACTTTTAAACTAAACATACTCAATCCTTGATCAAGCATGAAACTAATGTGACTTACTTGTTATTCTCGTATGCTATGTGAACGATTTGGAACGTTATATGCTCATTAACTTTGCTCGCCCACCTTAACAATTATAGCGCTATAGGATTAACGCCCCGTCCGCTATTCTATTTGGGTATTGTTAAGTTAAACATTACCACCCCGCTAAACTATTGGGATTAGGCTATTTTATGCGTTGTATTATAGGGTTTGATCATATTGTACGCCAAAATTGCATACTAGTAATCACATATTATGAATCATGTTGGATTTGAGTTTTTATTCTATTATGCTATGTAAACAAACTTGTATACTCGCTCTTTGCTTTTGCATTGAAACTCTATTTTAATACATGTTGCAGGTTGATTATTGAAGTATGGATGAATCATGAAACGAGTTTAGGGTGGACTAGATACACACCTTTAATTCATTTATCTTTGATGTTATGTTGAATTTGAACAATGTTGTTATTTCTATTTTAAATGTTGTATGACAATTTAGCACTTGCAATGAAATTCGAATTAAATTAACTATTGTCACATAGTGTTATGAAGTCTCTTGCAATCTATACACACTTCGTCTCATCCCGATGTTTCCGCCATCGGTTGGGGTGTGACAATATAGACCTTTAAAATTGTTTTTATATTATGTTTTATTTCGTGTTATGGTATTTATAGTACTTGTATTGATTTTACATATACAGTACCCGTATCATATTGGTACTCGTACTAATTTTACATATTTGGCACCAATATTAGTACTCATGTCAATTTTACATATTTAGTACCCGTACGAGTGCTTAAAAACTATATAAAAACAAAATGGTACCAAAGCGGGTATTGTACCAAAAATACTCGTACCCGTACGGTACTTATTATTAGGTACGGTATTTGGTACCCAGTTTTGTTCAAATTCGGTACCGGTACGGATATGGGTACGGGTACGGGTACGGTACCAATCCCATCCCTAATGGCGGTGGTGGTGGGAGGTGGACGTGGATGATGGGTGGTTGTGGCGGACGGTGGTGGCGGACGGTGGTGGTGGACGGTGGTGATGGTGATGGTGATGGTGATGGTGATGGACGGTGGTGGTGTTTAACCCTCTGCAGACCTTACAAGATCTTAAAAGTGGTTGGTCCAAGTCTGCACAAGAAGAGCTCGCGCAAACGTTTTTTAATGAAACATCTTTGAAAAAACAATTAGTCTGTAGATGGCAATGTCTGCGTGTGGTCTGCGCGGAACAGACAGAAAAGCCTATGCATATATTTTTTTTAGGTAACAAACACCATCTTAAAATAAGATGTAGACAAAAACTAGTAATCATTTAAGAACACACTAACATTGAAAAACCTGACTAGTGTATAGGAAAACAAAGACTCAACCGAAAATATAACTCAAGACAAATGTTTGACTCTCTTTTTAAAACTTTTTGATTAAGAAAGAAAATTGTATCTTTAAGATTTAAAAGTTAGCATTTAGGAGAGGTACACAGTGTTTGGATGCGTATACGGTCAACACTGCGCATGGGATAACAAGAATTCGTGCGTTAATC
This sequence comes from Helianthus tuberosus, assembly GCA_030545235.1. NCBI lineage: Eukaryota > Viridiplantae > Streptophyta > Magnoliopsida > Asterales > Asteraceae > Helianthus > Helianthus tuberosus. Next base: position 18,943 of record JARYGA010044849.1, read on the forward strand.
GTAATAAATATGTTTAGAATACTTATGTATTATTGAAAAAGTATGTATATAAGTTACAGTAACTTTCGGGTCATTGAAACGACAAGAATCAGCAAGCAAATCAACTTACGCGGTTTCAACGTGCAACGCCTGTGTGCGCGACATTTAATGCCATCTTAGCAAAATACATATATTTTGAGCATAAAAATAATTATTTTAATTTATAAACTAATTTGTATTGAAATTTACGCGTGAAAACGAGAATTCTGACGCAAGAACAAGCTGAAACGGAGTTGTGTACAGAAAATAGCGGTATGAAGAAGGATGGGCTTGGCTGATGGGCTTCAGAGTTCAAACCCACCCCACCAAACACTGGGTATATAAACCCCTATATATCTCCACATCCTTCATTATTGACAAACACTTTATCTCTCTACCTCCCTTCTCTCTAACCTCTCTCTACATTTTCTCTATATAACACAAGATCCGTCGACCAGAATCCAGCCACCACACGGAGGAGCCGTGGCGGCGGCGGCAACCGACCACGGAGGCACGTACCGGCGGCGGTTTTTCGGCGAACCTTTCGGCAACCGTTTTCCGGCCAAAGGTACACTTTTTCTACTAATTTCGACGTTCCGAACACCATGGTGAGGTCCATTTTCTCTAATTCAGAGCGGTTTGAGCCATAGAGCAACTTTGAAAAGAATTCCAGCCAAATTCTGTCAAGTTTGTTTTCCAGTTTTCTCTTCATGCATGTCAAGATCTTACTTTGAAGGATGTTCGTATTGCTTATCCCAACTATGACAAGATCTTGCTTTTAGGAGCCTCCAACTTATTTATAGTTAACTTTAACATGTACATCATACCACATTATATGGTACATCTACCGAAGCAATCCGAAATGAGCCTTCCCCCGCTCGTACCGAATTTTAGAGATTTAGCGAATTGCGACCCCGTTTCACGTTCCCGTACCGGAGCATACCACGCGCCATGTGACTATGTTCCTGAACTGTGATATTATAAACCTATCAGAACCGGACTAAAAATTCACCTCAACTTGCAATCTAATTCATCCAAAACTCAATATTAACTTCCGAAACCCTAAAATTGATGGTTATCCAATAGCTTCAAATTTAACACGTTTTAGCATCAAATTAATTGAAAACATATCCTCCAAATTAATTTTCAATTTCAACAAAATTAGTCTAGTTCTTAACAAATTTCAATTAAATTCAACAAATATATCTTCCATGGCCCCAAGACCAATTAGAATGATTGGAGATGAATGATGATATTGGTAGGTGAATTCGGCTCCAAGAACAAGTTTAAAACTCAAAAAAAGTGTAACTTACGACTTCCATGGCCCCAAGACCAATTAGAATCGTTCCTATATCAAAGATACCCAATTTTCGCGTTTCAGGAAACCACAACCCGTCGCCGACGGCCTAGGACCCGTCCCCGACGGCCTCCCCATTTGCTGAAATCACCCGACGGCTTGTTTGGCTGTTTACGGGCATTTTTTTGACGACGGGACTTTCTAGAGCCCGTCGGCGACGGCCTAGAGCCCGTCCCCGACGGCCTCTAGTTTTTCCTGTTTTGTCCGAAACTGTTTTCTTCATAACTTCTTCGTTATAGCTCCGTTTTACTCACCGTTTTCGCCTACGTACTCGTAATTCAGCCCTCTATCATGCCATATTCCAATATATTCATTTTAAATCCATTAACATTCCAAAAACACATCCAATCTTCGTGATTAACCTGGTTTTGTTCATTTCACATCCCCGGTTGATCCGATTCACGTCCCGGTGCTCCGTTTAGCTCCCGATTAGCTCCTTAAACTCTTTTAGACTTGTAAAACACGAATCCCATTAAAAGTAGGCTATTCAAGATTAAAAGCTATGTAAAAACATCAACTTAAGCACAAACGATAACCAGTTTTCGACCACGTATCACATCCCCACACTTGTCTTTTGCTTGCCCTCAAGCAAATCTGTTTTTCACTTTCACGTGGGTCGAACAACGAATACACCCCCCATTCCCGAGACGAAGGTTAAGGTCAATTGTCATACTAAAGTTCAAACTCTTTACAATTTTCAACATATTTAACAGTGAAGTGACTAATAAAAAAAATGGTTATCCAAGATTAACCCGCCTGTAGAACTAACAAGTCATGTACATCCCTCACAATGTTCTCTCCACTCGACTTATAAATTGGCTAATATGTATAATGTATTAGCACTTAAACAATTAATCACTCAAAACCGATCAGAACACGTACCCGCATAAGCTTGCAACTCAATCATTCTCCACCACCGAACACGAATACTAAGCACAAGTCATAAGGTCTTTGTAAGGGTTGTAACGGGGCTAGGCTAAGGGTAGGAAATAGGATATTTTAAAGTGGCTAAGGTGATGAAAATTCGGCTTTTATTACAAACAACTATACTATGCACAACTAACTATCAAAATCAAACAAGAAGGCAACAAACTTTCGCCTTTTATTTCTCAAATAAGAACACATATTTTTGTTCTTTTCTCAACAATTTTCTCGTCTTTTTCATAACATTTTCTGATTTTTCTCTCTTTTTTTTTTCTTTTTTTTATATGCAAACAAACAAACAACTATACAAACTTGACTCCTATAATCGAATTTCCATCACACGGGTTAAAAACAAAAAGGTTTAAGGTTATGGGCTAAAGGGTGGTCAAACGAAAGGGTTAGGCTCAAAATTAGCTACTAAGGGATAATTTTTGGGTAAGGATATATAAATGGTGTAAACGGAAAAGGTTTACCTAATGCCTTAATCATTCTCGTGCTTGAATTCGGTCTATGGTCTCAAACGTATCAAAAGTTGCAAGTTCTACAATACGCGACTAATGGTCCACTCAAACAAAGAAACATGTAAATGTAAATCCATGATATAAAAGTGGCTCAAAACCTCACGTATAAGGGTATGATATGTGATATGCATCAAATGCTAGTTCCTTAGGCGAATTATTCCCAAATAACCACCCGTTAAATACCTGTTATGCTTATTAATTTGAACTTGACCATGACAAAAGACCACATGGGTTGTGCCATCCCTCGTTGACTTAGTTACTTGTGCTTTTAAGATCGCTTTTGAAACAAGAATTTTTGAAATTTTTTTGAAATTTCCCCCCATCCCCACACTTGAGGTAAACATTGTCCTCAATGTGTAGTATTTAAATGAACGGGTCAAAATCGAAAACTTTTACTACTCCCCCATCCCCACACTTGAGGTAAACATTGTCCTCAATGTGTAGGAACTAGAGTTTTAAAACGCACAAGGGATGTGACACGGCTAACCTCCCCAAAATTTCACCCCGGAAATTAAAATACAATTTACAATCCACTATTTACTACTCTAAGAATCAAGGTAAAAGGAAACGCATGCACCTGATTTTTGTCTCTAGATGCTCATATCTTCTTCTTCTCGTCATAAAAACGGTTGTCTCGCGAACATGTTGTACCTACAAATCTTAACCCTTGTGTAGAAGCATGCTTCTCACAACCATTGAAATTTGTTAGGTAGTTAGTTGTACCATTTTTATGAAAGTGTTACCAAATCATGCGTTAAATTACCTTGATTTTTGTGGAAAATTTTTTACAACAATAACAATCCTAACTCACTTTCGTAGGAATCACGGCGGCATTTAGCATATGCACGCAAGCCCTTTAAACCACCCGATAGCTCGGGAGGACGAGAAGGTCTCGTGAGGGTTATATAGGGAACACACCCACAACGTTCATTTAACTACTAAAATGAAATAACAAAATTATACAACCACAACAATACTAACTAAACTACGGATAACAACTAAAACGAAATGCGAAATAAAATATACAACAACAATTGACTTACCACCTCATGGTGGTCGAATGGCATGCTTGCCGCCTACAAACTCCTCGAAATCACCCACCGGTGATTCATACCATTTGTTGCCAAACGGTCCAAACTTCCTCACCTCCTCTTCCTTCTTCTTTTCTAGAGGTGACTTTTTCGCCTTCTTTTTCTTGACCGTTTTCTTCCTTGTTTCTCCAAACCTACCAACCATAGCACACACCTTTTTGTTTGGATTCATGTCCTTTTTAGGACACTTATCCTCACCGAGCGGGTTAGTGAAATTTGGAAAAATATTTAAATTTAATTCACGGTCCCCAAACTTCATGCTTACCGTTCCCGTTGCACAATTTATTATGGCATTAGCAGTTGCCAAGAACGGTCTACCCAAGATAACTACCGGTTGGGTGTCCTCAACACACCCAACATAGTCTACTACCAAAAAGTCAACTGGGTAGTAGCAATCATCCACCTTAACAATCACATCCTCCACCATCCCCCTTGGATGCGTGGGAGTCTGATCGGCCAATACCACGGGAGTATCAAATTTTTTTAATGGACCAAAATCGTATTGGTCATACAAACTCCCGGGTAAAATGCTCACACAAGCTCGAAGATCGAGGAGCGCCCTCTCAATTTTGAAGGTTCCAATTTGAATTGGAATAAGAGGGTCTCCCGGATCTTGAGCTTTTTGAGGAAGGGCACTCGATAGAACGACACTAACATGAGATATCAAATCAACCGGTTCGGGTAATTTGTTGTGCCGTTTTTCGATGCTTAACTCCTTTAAGCATTCCACATGAGCCGGAACCTTTTTAATGTCATCGAGTAACGGTAAATTAATTTTTGCTTGTTTAAAATTTTCCCACCTCTCGTCCTTTGGTGGGCAACGTTCTTCAAATTTTGATGCATTAATCGGGTTAAGTTGATTTAAACAATTTTCACAAAAAGATTTTTTAGTTACATTTTCAATTTTACTTTGGGAAGTCGTTTCTTGTTCATTTTCAATTTTCAGCTCATCATTTATATTTTCCACTACACCATCAACTAATTGTGGTGGTGGAATGCTTTCAACACTACAAACTTCATCATTTAAAAGAATACTTACCGCGTTAACGCGTGCATTCCTCACGTTGTTTGTGTTTGAACCTTGATGCTTCGGGTTCACTGTAGTGTCACTTGGGAGCTTTCCCATGCTTCCCCTCATTTGAGCCATTTCCTCCGCAAGTTGGCCCACTTGTTTTGCTAATGCTTCATGCGATTTGTCCCGAATTTCATTCTCTTTCTTGGACTCTTGCATCATCGAAAGCATTACATCCATCTTTGCATTCAAATCACCACCACCTCCTTGATTATTCGTCGACCCGTGACCATCTTGGTTGTAACCTCTTTGGCGAGTTTGGTGCGAATACCCACCTTGATTTCCCGATTGGAAATTCGGGTTCATTTGGTTGGAGGAATTACCATACCTAAAGTTAGGATGGTTCCTCAACCCGGAGTGATAAGTGTTGGAGTTCATGTCATATTGCCTTCGGTCCCCATACACTTGATTCACCTCCACGGTGGTTTGACAATTCTCGGTCCGGTGACCGATGTCTCCGCATTCCTCACATACGGCGTATTGCACCGCATTCACTTCTCTTTTCTTCATGCGAGCCAACTCCCGCTCTAACGTTTCAATTCGATCCTTAGAATTCACATCACGATCGGGCCAAGACCTTGAGGTGGGGTGCTTTTTGGCTCGATCAGCTGACTCTTTCGCTTTTGACCTTTTACTCATTCTTTCTAGGAACTCCCAATCGTTATCCTCGTGATTGCTTAATAGAGTTCCATTGCTGGTCGATTCAAGGCGGTTCCACGTTTCATCATCTAAACCCCTCACGAAGCATTTAACCAACTCCCACCTTTCGATTTGATGATGTGGGCACTTTCGGATCAATTCTTTGAATCGAGTGAATGCTTCATGTAATGGTTCACTCGATAGTTGCCGAAACGACCTTATTTCATCCCTAGCGTCGTCGGTCTTCGCCATCGAATAGTATTCGTCTAAAAAGACTTGTTGCATCTCACCCCATGTCCGGATGCTATTCGCCGGAAGTGTGAGAAACCATTGCTTTGCCTTGTCTTTCAAAGAAAATGGGAACAAGCGAAGTTTGACCTCCTCTAATGCGAAATTGTGCCCCCCGATAGTATTACAAATGGACGAAAACTCCGCCAAGTGCGTGTACGGCTCATCATTAGACCTCCCATTGAAGTGGGGAAGTATATTGATGTAATGAGGTTTACAATCAAACATTCTCCTTTCGCACACTATAGGAGAGTCATTATCGGTAACTACCGGTCGAAAACGGTCATTCACTCCCCGTGGAGGTTGTTGACGACGTTGTGGACCGTTAACCTTTTGATCGACCGGCCTTCGGTTATCCCTTCGATCACCCCTTCTATCTCCGCCTTGATTCCTACCTTGATTACCTCTTTGATTTCCTCCTCCCACGAAACGAGGAATCCGATTAGGGTTGACATTGTTATTGTTGTTGTAAAACCCATCATCTCGGTTTCTTTGGTTATTGTTTCGTGGTTGGCGGTTATTTTCGTAACCGTCATTCCTCCTATCCCCATACCCATAATCATCGTTCCCCACATAGTTGGCGTTTTGGTAGCCAAACTCCTCATCTTCATACCCTCTTGCATTGTAGATGTTACCCTGATTCACGTATCCCCAATCTTCGTCATCGTTAGCCCGATCATCATAATAGCCCCTATCATCCGAATTTTCCGTATGCACGCTCACATGTTCCGGCGATTGATAACTGGGAACACTATATGGTTCGTCATCGGGGATGGCGTTCCTCAAATCGTCTATGTTGAAAAATGGGTCTTCGTTCGCGGGATTGCCACGATCTCGATTACCTCGACGGTCGGAATTAACATTCCGGCCATCCAGGTTGAGGGGTAAGGAATTGTGTCGATGAAGGTTTTGTTGTTGGGGTGTTCTTTGGGTGTTGTTGGGATTTTGGTTTTGAAAAGGTGGTGTGGGTGGTCCATTGTTGTTATTACCACCCGGTCGCTCTTGAGGCATAGGTTGAACATTTTGAGCGGGGTGAAAGGTTCCTCGGGATTGGAATTGATTTTGGTTGAGGTTTGGGTTATTGGGGTTTTGGTTTGCCATTGAATCGGTTTCAATGGTCGGTGTGAGTTGTGGTGTTTGATCGGTTTGATTAGAAGCAAGAGTTGCTTCCAACCGGCTGGCTAGATTTCTTCTTGCTACTCTTTCGATTTCCGGTTCGTAGACTAACGGTGAAGTCCTCCCGGAGTTTCGCGTATGCATACACTACCTGTAACCTGGACA